>CM019700.1:41706664-41907115 GCA_009760885.1 Achatina immaculata | reverse complement strand
TGGCCACATTTTCAGGTAGCCGGATATTGGCCACATTTTCAGGTAGCCGGATATTGGCCACATTTTCATCTTGAAAAATGAGGAAGCAAGAAACGATTACGGCGAAGAAGAAAAAGAAGAAGAAGAAAGTATTAGTGTTATTATTATTGTTATTCTTTAAGCGTATATTCAAGCATCGTGGAATATATAACGTTTGCGAGTTTTGACAATACAGACAATCGAAGGAGTAAGCATGCGACTTTGGAGGAAGATGCATCACATACACATGGATCTCACTTTTCCGCAGGGGTCCATCATGGGGGGTGGGGGGGGGGGTCCTAACTTGAGCCCAGAAGCCTGGATATTAGTTAATCTAACATCTATCATAAACCGTGGGTGATAAGAAAGAAAAATGAAGAAGTTTTCAGAGGGTAAAGAAAACGACTTTAATATGTATGGAGAAGATAGTCAACGCCTTTTTTTTTTTTGGACACTGTCAAGAAAAGACAGAATTTCGAGAACGTGACAAACAAAGGAAAACTCAAAAGGGGGAAAAAGAAAAGCAAAAGGAGATTAAGAGCATATCCCAACAAATGGCACAAGAAAGAAAAGGCAACGGAGCTGATTTAAAAGGTCAAAGAACGGCAGAGAACTGGACAACATCATTGCCAGGGCCTGCTCACGTGACATCTAATAAGTGAGTTGAAGACTGCGGTAAAACTTGTTTTAGTAGGGAAGATATAGCCAGAGGCGTGTGGTGCAGTTTTACAAAAATAAATATAGAAATAAAGGTGAGAAGGGAGTACTTGCTTGACGTAAAGATAGACAGAAATTTTAACAAGAAAGTACTTGCTGGACGTAAAGATAGACATACATTTTAACAAGAAAGTACTTTTCTGGACGTAAAGATAGACAGAAATAAAGAGTGAGAAGGAAGTACATGCTTGACGTAAAGATAGACAGAAATAAAGGTCAGAAGGAAGTACTGTTTGACATTAAGATAGACAGAAATAAAGATGACTAGAAAGTACAAGCTGTAGTAAAGATAGACAGCGATAAAGATGAGAAGAAAGTACTTGATAAACGTAAAGATAGCCAGAAATAAAGGTGAGATGTAAACTACTTGTTTGACGTAAAGATAAACAGAAATAAAGGTCAGAATGAAGTACTTGCTAGACGTAAAGATAGACAGAAATAAAGGTGACAAGGAAGCACGTGCTTGATGTCCTGACTAGGAAGATCTCTGTCTTTAAACGCAATTTTTGTGTTTATTTGTTGTTTCGATACTCTCATCTCCCGAGATAAAGGCATTTCGCCGAAATATTGGTGTGTTACTGTTTGTTTTGCATTTCTATGTGCTCACTCATTGCTTCTTTTGCCATTTCTTCCTGCCTTTATTTCTAATTATCAGTTGTGTCAAACGGTATCTAATGATTAAATGAATGAATGCCCTTGGCATGTCACAGACATCTTAACAGTTAGAAATGTCTATAATTTCTATAATAATGAGGCATTGTTATACAATTTGAACATCATTACACCCGAAAACCTTGTGACACCATTCAATCATCTTAAAATCTCCGAAAATATTTTAACTATTTAAAAATTAACAAACAAATAAACAAAACAACAAAAAAAAAGTAACAAAAAAGTGGCCAGAAAAAAGTTTAAAATTTCTCAAAATCACTCCCAACATTTTATGCCATAGAAAACATCAAAGAACACCAAATGCCCCCAGCACGATACTTTGTAAACATTCTTTGCCGTGGTAAACATTCAAGTTTAACAAAAGGTCCTGACGAAATCATTTACCTTTTCCTGAAAAATATCCGTTTTTTTTTATTGCAGGGATAAATTCCTTTGTTTGCAAGGATAAAATGTTTGCAGTGCATTTGCAAATATGAAAAAGGGGCGAAAATTTATACGTTAGCAACATCAATCATATATATATACATATATATCACGGAATTATTTTGTTTTTAATGAACTTCTTAACTTTCTAGTTACGGAGATAAATTTCTACAACTTGTATGACAACTTGTATAGAATTTTGATAATTTTAAATAACCAAAATTCTGTTTTAAAAATTCTAAGATTCTTCGTGTAAGAACATTTCCACGGTAAACTAGAATGCCAAAAGTGATTTTGTCTAGAAAACTTTTGACACATGTCTAGAATATACAGATTGTTTATGTTGGAAAACTTTGACATGTGTTTAGTATGTCTTTAATCACGAACTATAATTACTACATTGGTAAAACGTACCACCCACAGATAAATGTAATCGTTACCTTTGTGATAAGTTACAGAATCCGTCCACATAGGCTACGGGTATCTAGCACACTGTGGTGAACATACGGCCGGCCCCTCTCCCTCTCTCTCTCGGATTCATAAACTGCAGCTATGAACCGACCAACTTTCAAACCGAACTTACCAATGTCTGCTGTAAATCTCCCACTCCACCGCGCCGCGGCCGTCGATGGTAGCAACCTAACGTCGGCGGCCAGACCTGTTTGTAAACGCATATTTCACAGCTTTCTGCATATTTTGTTGGTTTTAACCACGTTGTGTTGCCATAGATTCGGCTAGCGGAAACAAAAGTTAGAAAAAAGAATTAGTCAAGCAAAGAAAATATGGTTGGATTAAATGTATAACCAACAGTTTACATTTCCGATTATAATATCTTCATCTAAATAAAACAGTTAAATAGGAGAGAAAAAAGATAAGGTTTGCGGCGCGATTAAAAATAGGCGTGTCAATTGTAAAAATATGGTAAACCTAACATGTAATTTACAATAAAAATGAGATAAACTTTCTGATGCCCTTTCTACGTAGTTGCGTAAGTTAAAATAAGTTGGGCGTATTAACATATTTATTAAAGCGGGCCGCATTTAAATCAACAGCATCACTGACGCACACTATTTTATTGTATTTATATGACAGTATTTGGTCAAGTCGTCTTTCACATCATCATCTGCATCATTCGTGGGTGCATAACACTGTATTATTGTCATTCTTGAGAACATATGGAATTCAAAAGTTATAAGCACAAAAACCAAGTTAAGACTATTCAATTCAAATGTAATATCCACCCTCATTTATGCATGTGAAAGCTGGAAAACAACTAAAGAAATAGAAAAGAAATTAGACTCTTTTGAAAACAAATGCATAAGGAAAATACTCGGCATCAAGTGGAATGAATTCAAGAACAATGCAGAGATAAGACAGATGACTGAACAACAGTAAGTCTCATGGGTGATCAGGAAAAGGAGATGGACATATGTTGGTCACTTGATGAGAAGAAATGATCAGAGAATCCCAAAACAAGGTATCAAGTGGAACACAACAGGCCGAAGAAAAAGAGGCAGACCGGGTGATTATGTATCCTTCCAATACGGTCTTCTCTAAATTATCATGACGTTAATGTGGCCAAAATATTTAAGTTTTCTCTCTTTAATCCTCTTTACTAGCCAGCCTTCTTCAATATTAAGCTCTTGTAGTATAGATATATTTGTTCTTTTTTTGTGTCCACGATATCTGGAGAACTCTTCTATAGCATTTACATTCAAAGGCATTTATGTGCTTCTCAGCTGTTTTGTTAAGTGTATATATATTTATATATATATAAATACGGTAGATAGAGGTGTATGGTGCAGTTTTACAAAGTGAGGGAGGAAGTTACATATATATATATATATATATATATATCACGGAATTATTTTGTTTTTAATGAACTTCTTAACTTTCTAGTTACGGAGATAAATTTCTACAACTTGTATGACAGCTTGTATAGAATTTTGATAATTTTAAATAACCAAAATTCTGTTTTAAAAATTCTAAGATTCTTCGTGTAAGAACATTTCCACGGTAAACTAGAATGCCAAAAGTGATTTTGTCTAGAAAACTTTTGACACATGTCTAGAATATACAGATTGTTTATGCTGGAAAACTTTGACATGTGTTTAGTATGTCTTTAATCACGAACTATAATTACTACATTGGTAAAACGTACCACCCACAGATAAATGTAATCGTTACCTTTGTGATAAGTTACAGAATCCGTCCACATAGGCTACGGGTATCTAGCACACTGTGGTGAACATACGGCCGGCCCCTCTCCCTCTCTCTCTCGGATTCATAAACTGCAGCTATGAACCGACCAACTTTCAAACCGAACTTACCAATGTCTGCTGTAAATCTCCCACTCCACCGCGCCGCGGCCGTCGATGGTAGCAACCTAACGTCGGCGGCCAGACCTGTTTGTAAACGCATATTTCACAGCTTTCTGCATATTTTGTTGGTTTTAACCACGTTGTGTTGCCATAGATTCGGCTAGCGGAAACAAAAGTTAGAAAAAAGAATTAGTCAAGCAAAGAAAATATGGTTGGATTAAATGTATAACCAACAGTTTACATTTCCGATTATAATATCTTCATCTAAATAAAACAGTTAAATAGGAGAGAAAAAAGATAAGGTTTTGCGGCGCGATTAAAAATAGGCGTGTCAATTGTAAAAATATGGTAAACCTAACATGTAATTTACAATAAAAATGAGATAAACTTTCTGATGCCCTTTCTACGTAGTTGCGTAAGTTAAAATAAGTTGGGCGTATTAACATATTTATTAAAGCGGGCCGCATTTAAATCAACAGCATCACTGACGCACACTATTTTATTGTATTTATATGACAGTATTTGGTCAAGTCGTCTTTCACATCATCATCTGCATCATTCGTGGGTGCATAACACTGTATTATTGTCATTCTTGAGAACATATGGAATTCAAAAGTTATAAGCACAAAAACCAAGTTAAGACTATTCAATTCAAATGTAATATCCACCCTCATTTATGCATGTGAAAGCTGGAAAACAACTAAAGAAATAGAAAAGAAATTAGACTCTTTTGAAAACAAATGCATAAGGAAAATACTCGGCATCAAGTGGAATGAATTCAAGAACAATGCAGAGATAAGACAGATGACTGAACAACAGTAAGTCTCATGGGTGATCAGGAAAAGGAGATGGACATATGTTGGTCACTTGATGAGAAGAAATGATCAGAGAATCCCAAAACAAGGTATCAAGTGGAACACAACAGGCCGAAGAAAAAGAGGCAGACCGGGTGAAACTCTGAAGAGGACATTGTTAAGAGAGGCCAAATTAACAGGCATAAAATCCTTTGATGAGGTTGAAAGACTCGCCGAAGACAGAAAAAATTGGCGAACTACTTTGCGAGCCCTATGTGACGTTTAACGGCACGGGAAGGATATAAAAAATATATATATAAGATTTGGTCAAGGTTATCTAACCTTTGATGTAACTCTAAACTTTTGTTTTTGCGCGTGGAGAGTAAGTTTTGTATTCTGGGTCTGAGACGAAAGTTTCAGCTCAGGGAGGAGAAAGGTTTTGACTGTTGAGTGAGAAGGTAATGTAGTCCGGTCTGTGTTGAGAAACGTAGTCGTGTTAAGTATGTGATAGTTGTTAGCCAGCTTGACCTCTTATGGCGCTATCCTAGTAACTTTGCTAGATGGCAGCCCGGAATTATTTGCGTTGAAGTACGCATGTTTCGGAGAAATCGTTTTCATATATTTTCGTCGTCAGCCATCACCATCATCACAACGTTCACGCGATAAATAGGATGTGAGTGCCAAGGTAGCGCAGTCTTGATAGATATATCCAGTGTCCCAGTATGTGGTCCTCCTGGGTGTCCTATAAAGGGTATATCATTGCAGAGAGCGTTTCGTCGTCTTCTGTCTGTACAGTCATATCGTAGTCAGCACAACAGACAACCAGCAGCATACAAGCAGAAGCAACATAAGTCAACCAGAAGAAATACAACGTTCACTTATTTACTGTGGTCGGTTCTAAAACAGACTCAACCCTGAAGAGGTCAGGGCGAACTTGAAAGTCGCCACTAGCGCACACATGAGACAGGAAGTAGAGGAGATATTTTGCCGAAAAGGACATTTTGTGGAGTTTTTATATAAAATGATGATGATGACAGCATGCATCTTTCCCATCGCAACATATGCCTGTGAGACCTGGACACTTAACAAAACAGCTGAGAAACACATAAATGCCTTTGAATGTAAATGCTACAGAAGAGTTCTCCAGATATCGTGGACACAAAAAAGAACAAATATATCTATACTACAAGAGCTTAATATTGAAGAAGGCTGGCTAGTAAAGAGGATTAAAGAGAGAAAACTTAAATATTTTGGACATATTAAACGTCATGATAATTTAGAGAAGACCATATTGGAAGGATACATAATGGGAAAAAGAAAAAGAGGAAGACCAAAATGAAGATGGCTGCAAGACATCGTTGATGATATGCAAATGGGTGCAATAGCAGCAGGCCATCTTGCTCACAACCGAGAGGCCTACAGGAGTGCTGTTTGAGAGGCAAAGTTCCACAGGGGACATGCAAATGAATGAATGACAGCAGTGGCCTCGGGGGTAAATATGACAAAGAAATCACCATAAGCACTGTAATTTATCTGGTTCAAGTCAGGGCCTTGGGCAGATAAGAGAAGCAACTAAAGCGTCGCAGAAGAATTGGATGTGGATGACAGACTGGCACCACAGCCATATCAAGAAAAGAAAGCTAGCTTTTGCTGGCCACGTTAAGTGGCACAATAGCCTTGAGAGAAAAACAGAGGAGGACTTGTTCCTGTGGAAACAAGAAAGGAGGAAATGGAACAATCATCATCATCATCATCATGTGCTGTCTCTCGTACGAAGGCTGGGTACAAAGACCCTACAGCTTGTCCTTTGTTTTCACAGCGCACACAGCCAAACTGAATCAAGTCCTCTTCTTTATATTGTTCATCCATCCATATCACTGTCGTCCTGTTGCTCTTTTTTCCTTTTTTTGCTTTCGTCTCAAGTAACTTTTCATTATTGTATTACGCCTATTGATATGACTGAAATATTTTAACGGTATAGTCCTTATGTTGTTGTTGTTTTTTTTTTTTTAAATTGGAAATTACACGGGGCATCACTGACACACTAAACACCATTCTAAATAAAACAAGCGTCATGGCTACACAACAAACATATTTTGAGATTGGCTTTTAGGGTAGATAAGTTTGAAGAAAGCTCCAGGTATATGGGGCATATGGCTATCCGACTGGCTAAGTGGTTAGGCACTCGGTCTATTAAGCTGGTGGTACAGGATTCAAGTCCCAGTAGTAGGGATTTTTTTCCGGTACACACCCAGGGTCCAGACAGCCTCTAAAAATGGGTACCAGAGAAATTCTTGGAAGGCAAAAGCGCCAGGCGTGACCTCATCACACTTTCAGGTGCCGAAGTTCTTGGAAACACAGGCTAACACCGTATCCCCAGCATCCCTTAACTGCATGAAAACTGGGGTTTTACTTTATCTTTGGGGCACATGATAACAGAGAATGGAAAACGTGAACTGGAAATTAACAGAAGAATAGGAATGGCAAAAAACACCTTCGGCAGAATAAGAACAACTTTTTTACATCAAAACAAATATCACAGCAAATGAGACTATGTATCGTAAAATGCTACATATAATCAGTATTTCTTTATAGTGTAGAAGTCTGGAGCTTGAGTAAAGACAACAGAAAAGAAAACTGAGGCTCTAATAAATGTGATAGAAGAATAGGGCGTATCCCATGGACAGAAAAGAAAGGGAAGTGCTAACAGAGCTAGAAGTGAAAAGAGAAATATTGAAAACCATAAAAACAAGACAGCTAAGATACCTTGGACACGTCAAGAGGCATACTGTTATACTGAAGACTCTTCTTGAGGGCAAGATAGAAGGGAAACGGACGACAACGACACAGATGGGTGGACAGCATCAAGAGATGGGGTGGACAACATCAAGAGATGGACAGGGACAGGATTAGCCGAGTGCTGTACGAAGACAAGAAACAGAGCAAACCGGAGATTCATCGCTGCCAACTTTCCATGGGGAGACGGCACGAGATGATGATGATGATGATGATGATGATGATGATGATAGAACAACGCTCATTAAATGGACACCCCGCTATAATGAAGTCAGAACACGTACGTGTTGTAATACCGAACCACGTTGTGTGCCTTTCATTCAGTTTATTGACAGAAATTGGGGCGCATTTCGCCCACATGTTACAAAACTGCCATTGACTGTATCACAGCATCTTAAGATGTGTGTTTACCTAAGGGCTCTTACCGTAGCCACTCCTGTGTGTCTCTGTACATTTGGCTGCAATAAGTAACTCATACTTCAGCGCAGTCCATGAGCGTAAGAGAAGTGAGAAGCCCAAATACGCCTAGTGTAGGATTTGTCTTTTTTTTTGTTGTTGTCCCTTGCATATTTATCGTCTTTGGTATTTTATAAGTTTGGCTGTGGATGACAGACTGGCACCACAGCCATATCAAGAAAAGAAAGCTAGCTTTTGCTGGCCACGTTAAGTGGCACAATAGCCTTGAGAGAAAAACAGAGGAGGACTTGTTCCTGTGGAAACAAGAAAGGAGGAAATGGAACAATCATCATCATCATCATCATGTGCTGTCTCTCGTACGAAGGCTGGGTACAAAGACCCTACAGCTTGTCCTTTGTTTTCACAGCGCACACAGCCAAACTGAATCAAGTCCTCTTCTTTATATTGTTCATCCATCCATATCACTGTCGTCCTGTTGCTCTTTTTTCCTTTTTTGCTTTCGTCTCAAGTAACTTTTCATTATTGTATTACGCCTATTGATATGACTGAAATATTTTAACGGTATAGTCCTTATGTTTTTTTTGTTTTTTTTAAATTGGAAATTACACGGGGCATCACTGACACACTAAACACCATTCTAAATAAAACAAGCGTCATGGCTACACAACAAACATATTTTGAGATTGGCTTTTAGGGTAGATAAGTTTGAAGAAAGCTCCAGGTATATGGGGCATATGGCTATCCGACTGGCTAAGTGGTTAGGCACTCGGTCTATTAAGCTGGTGGTACAGGATTCAAGTCCCAGTAGTAGGGATTTTTTTCCGGTACACACCCAGGGTCCAGACAGCCTCTAAAAATGGGTACCAGAGAAATTCTTGGAAGGCAAAAGCGCCAGGCGTGACCTCATCACACTTTCAGGTGCCGAAGTTCTTGGAAACACAGGCTAACACCGTATCCCCAGCATCCCTTAACTGCATGAAAACTGGGGTTTTACTTTATCTTTGGGGCACATGATAACAGAGAATGGAAAACGTGAACTGGAAATTAACAGAAGAATAGGAATGGCAAAAAACACCTTCGGCAGAATAAGAACAACTTTTTTACATCAAAACAAATATCACAGCAAATGAGACTATGTATCGTAAAATGCTACATATAATCAGTATTTCTTTATAGTGTAGAAGTCTGGAGCTTGAGTAAAGACAACAGAAAAGAAAACTGAGGCTCTAATAAATGTGATAGAAGAATAGGGCGTATCCCATGGACAGAAAAGAAAGGGAAGTGCTAACAGAGCTAGAAGTGAAAAGAGAAATATTGAAAACCATAAAAACAAGACAGCTAAGATACCTTGGACACGTCAAGAGGCATACTGTTATACTGAAGACTCTTCTTGAGGGCAAGATAGAAGGGAAACGGACGACAACGACACAGATGGGTGGACAGCATCAAGAGATGGGGTGGACAACATCAAGAGATGGACAGGGACAGGATTAGCCGAGTGCTGTACGAAGACAAGAAACAGAGCAAACCGGAGATTCATCGCTGCCAACTTTCCATGGGGAGACGGCACGAGATGATGATGATGATGATGATGATGATGATGATGATAGAACAACGCTCATTAAATGGACACCCCGCTATAATGAAGTCAGAACACGTACGTGTTGTAATACCGAACCACGTTGTGTGCCTTTCATTCAGTTTATTGACAGAAATTGGGGCGCATTTCGCCCACATGTTACAAAACTGCCATTGACTGTATCACAGCATCTTAAGATGTGTGTTTACCTAAGGGCTCTTACCGTAGCCACTCCTGTGTGTCTCTGTACATTTGGCTGCAATAAGTAACCCATACTTCAGCGCAGACCATGAGCGTAAGAGAAGTGAGAAGCCCAAATACGCCTAGTGTAGGATTTGTCTTTTTTTTTGTTGTTGTCCCTTGCATATTTATCGTCTTTGGTATTTTATAAGTTTGGCTGTTCACAGAAGCCACTCTTACGATAGAAGTGTGTTTTACCTTTCGTACGGGATTCTGGAATTTTGTGCTGATAGCTCTGTAAAGGTTTTGGGGCCTTATGAGTTAGTCTGGGCTTGAAAGTTATGTAGAGCAGACGTTGTTTGCTGTTGTAATTTATAGCTAGATGTAGCTTGTGAGAGAGTTTATTAGACGTTTCTTGTTCGGTAGTTGTGATTTCTGGTTAGAATGTAGCTTGTGAGAGAGTTTATTAGACGTTTCTTGTTCGGTAGTTGCGATTTATAGCTAGATGTAGCTTGTGAGAGGGTTTATTAGATGTTTCTTGTTGGTTGGTTGTGATTTCTAATTAGCATGCAGCTTGTTAGAGAGTTTATTAGACGTTTCTTGTTCGGTAGTTGCGATTTATAGCTAGATGTAGCTTGTGAGAGGGTTTATTAGATGTTTCTTGTTCGGTAGTTGCGATTTATAGCTAGATGTAGCTTGTGAGAGGGTTTATTAGACGTTTCTTGTTCGGTAGTTGCGATTTATAGCTAGATGTAGGTTGTGAGAGGGTTTATTAGATGTTTCTTGTTCGGTAGTTGCGATTTATAGCTAGATGTAGGTTGTGAGAGGGTTTATTAGACGTTTCTTGTTCGGTAGTTGCGATTTATAGCTAGATGTAGGTTGTGAGAGGGTTTATTAGACGTTTCTTGTTCGGTAGTTGCGATTTATAGCTAGAATGTAGCTTGTGAGAGAGTTTATTAGACGTTTCTTGTTCGGTAGTTGCGATTTATAGCTAGATGTAGCTTGTGAGAGAGTTTATTAGATGTTTCTTGTTCGGTAGTTGCGATTTATAGCTAGATGTAGGTTGTGAGAGGGTTTATTAGACGTTTCTTGTTCGGTAGTTGCGATTTATAGCTAGATGTAGGTTGTGAGAGAGTTTATTAGATGTTTCTTGTTCGGTAGTTGCGATTTATAGCTAGATGTAGCTTGTGAGAGAGTTTATTAGATGTTTCTTGTTCGGTAGTTGCGATTTATAGCTAGATGTAGGTTGTGAGAGAGTTTATTAGACGTTTCTTGTTCGGTAGTTGCGATTTATAGCTAGATGTAGGTTGTGAGAGAGTTTATTAGACGTTTCTTGTTCGGTAGTTGCGATTTATAGCTAGATGTAGGTTGTGAGAGAGTTTATTAGACGTTTCTTGTTCGGTAGTTGCGATTTATAGCTAGATGTAGCTTGTGAGAGGGTTTATTAGACGTTTCTTGTTCGGTAGTTGCGATTTATAGCTAGAATGTAGATTGTGAGAGAATTTAATAGACGTTTCTTGTTCGGTAGTTGCGATTTATAGCTAGAATGTAGATTGTGAGAGAATTTAATAGACGTTTCTTACTGGTGTTTGTGATTACTAGCTAGAATGTAGGTTGTGAGAGGGTTTATTAGATGTTTCTTGTTGGTAGTTGTGATTTCTAAATAGAATGTATTCTGTGAGAGGGTTTTTTTAGATGTTTCTTGTTGGTGGTTGTGATTTATAGCTAGTATGTAGCTTGTGAGAGGGTTTATTAGATGTTTCTTGTTCGGTGGTTGTGATTTATAGCTAGTATGTAGCTTGTGAGAGGGTTTATTAGATGTTTCTTGTTGGTGGTTGTGATTTATAGCTAGAATGTAGCTTGTGAGAGGGTTTATTAGATGTTTCTTGTTGGTGATTGTGATTTATAGCTAGAATGTAGCTTGTGAGAGGGTTTATTAGATGTTTCTTGTTCGGTGGTTGTGATTTATAGCTAGAATGTAGCTTGTGAGAGGGTTTATTAGATGTGTCTTGTTCGGTGGTTGTGATTTATAGCTAGAATGTAGCTTGTGAGAGGGTTTATTAGATGTTTCTTGTTGGTGGTTGTGATTTATAGCTAGAATGTAGCTTGTAAGAAGGTTTATTGCAAGTTCTCATGTCTGTGACTAGAGTTATCTCAGTACCCTGCCTAGAACTATGTCCGTTATTGTGAGGCGTTTATTTTGATATGTGACAGTATATGTTTTCTTCGTCAAGTCCTATCCATCCACCTTCGTCTACGGTGTAACGTTAATTTTTTTTTTAATACAGTTGGAGCATCAACTGATGCCTTCGTAATTTGCAGCGGTAGGCGTGCGAGAGGTTTGTAGACCTGGCTCTTATTCTTCAGTAGTAGCAATAGTGTGAGTACAAAGCATGGATATCGTAGCATCTGTGTGAGCAGGATATCGTAGCGTCCGTGTGAGCAGTCTACGAAACATTATTCAATCTCAACGATGTAGAATTTCCATTGTTTAACGAAATATTCACTTTTAACAATATGGTTTAACGCTTTCACTTTCCAGCACCAGCAAAGATCAGATTAGAATAAGAAAAGAAGGATTAACGGTCTATCAGAGTAGAATAAGAGAAGGAGGATTAACAGTCTATCATAGTAGAATAGGAAAAGAAGGATTAACAGTCTATCAAAGTAGAATAAGAGAAGGAGGATTAACGGTCTTGGAGATTGGGAAGTTTAGAGTCTGGGATAGAGGATGGAAGGACTGGGAAGTCTAGAGCATGGGCTAGAGGATGGAAGGACCGGGAAGTCTAGAGCATGGGATAGAGGATGGAAGGACTGGGAAGTCTAGAGCATGGGATAGAGGATGGAAGGACTGGGAAGTTTAGAGCCTGGGATAGAGGATGGAAGGACTGGGAAGTCTAGAGTCTGGGGTAGAGGACCGAAGGAACGTTTGTCTTGTTCTTGAAATTGAAGATCATGTTTGTTTGGGTAGATCTCCGTGATCGGCATTGTACCTGATGCATCGTGGCTGAATTGCTGAGTAAAGATGATTAATTTGAATCATTACATCGTACGACCAAATCGCCCTTCAACCGTTCAGTGCCGCAATGAGCGTTATGTTATTTGTTAGCCAAGGACTTGTGTCTGTTATTGCTACATGCTATTGCTACATGCTATTGCTACATGTTATTGCTACATCGACTGTCATCGTTGACGAGTTTACCCAAGTCCTGAGTTCAGACACTCATCTCAAGGTTTAGGGCTCGTCTAACTCTTCTTCTGTTGTACGTTGACTCCCTGAGAGTGATTGATGCCAGTTATCGTCTACCATGGCTTGGCCTTCAGTCACTGCCACGCAGGGAGCACGACACACAAAGTAGTGCTACAAATACTACCAAAACTTTGTACACGAGAAAGTCAACTAAAATTATAAGTCATTTCTGGCCCAATTTCTGGCGTGTCAAGGGCCATCTCGGACGGTACAGAAGTCGAAAACCACGACCGCTGACACAAAAGTATAGTTTTATCAGACTTTCTGTCAGTGTTAAAAATATTTCAGTAATTTTACCTCTCGAGATAAGCAAGGATAACGAGATAAATAAGAGACAAAAACAATGGGAAGAAAGATTGTGCCACTAGGTCAGGTCAGGTCAGTCAGGCTGTTTATTGTCTGTTTATTGATTGACAGTAGGGTCATCTCTGTTTCAGATAATACAGCTAGTGTGTTTAAAATATATAACAGTGACTGAAAGAATAAATGGGACGGGGAGGATAGACAGAAAGAGAGAGAGAGAGAGATAAACAGAGAGAAGGGAAAGAAATAGGAGTGACAAGATTAAGAAAGGAGGAGAAATAGTGAGAGGGAGAAGAGATAGAGAGACGGAGGAGCAATAGAGAGAGAGAGAGAGTGAGTGAGTGAGAGGAAGAAGAAATAGAGGAATTATATATATGTATATATTTATATGTATATATATAAGGGGGGGGGGAGAGAAGTAGAGGGGAAGAGACAGGAGCAGAAAAAAAAGGAATAGGGAAGAGAAATAGAGGAATGAGATATATATTTATAGAGGAGAAATAGAGAGACGGAGGAGAGACAGTGAAAGAGGGAGGAGATATCGACAGAAAGAGGAGATATTGATGGAGGGAGGAGAAATAAACAGAAGAGAGGGACAGACAGATAATAAAAACCGTCTTTATTCGTTTATTACCTACATAACTGCGAACATCACAACGGAAACCACGTGGTATAAATCCCGAAGTTTGAACGCAGAGTCGGATGGGGAGAAGTGGGTTAAGGTAGCCTGAAAGAAACTGAGACAAGGAACAGACCCCTCCCCCCCCCCCCCAGGGAACACGTCTGAGTGGGGGAAGTCTTGCCTCCACACATCCCTCCAGCATCATCATCTTGTGGCTTTTCTACGTGTGTCCAAATACACAGTGAACTACTGTTATTTAAGTCTTCTTTGGCATGATACAAACTGCCAGAGAATGATACATGATACAATTAAGTCGTTGAATCGGTGGGGATTTGGGGGGGGGCAGGGCTGGGGAATCTGATAAGTTCACCACGTGGAGCCAGATAGGAAGCAAATGTGTCGAAAGAGAGAGGAGGGCCCAACTGGTGCATTGGTTTGATGCTCCCGGAAGGACTTTCCCTGTTTTAATAGCAGGCCCGGAGCGCTCTTGGGGGTGGGGGTGGGGTGGGGGGAGGGTTGTGGATGAAAACAGAATGGATAATCAATATAGTAATCGGGAAAGATGGAGAAAAAGGGAAGGGGGGGGGGGTTCTGCACAAACTTAAGAATTCCCCTCTAGGGCCCTTCTTACAACCGCTGAAGGAGCTGGTTTCGTCAGAGCAGCAGAAAAAATAGCGGACTTCAGACCCTAGTTCTGGTATACTACCTCCCACAGCCAGGCACGGAAAGGGCGTGGTGTACGTTTTTGTTTTTACAATGTTAACGACCTGTGTTTTCCACGTGCGGTAAAGAGCTCCACCGCCGGCTTGCTGGGCCAGTCGCGGTTTCAGGGCAGAATTTAACCCAGGGGAGCTCATCTCCCTGACAGAGACATAAATGTCACCCTGAATGTTTTATGCTGTGTCATGGTGTCACAACACGTGAGTCAGTATTCCTCGCTTTATGCTCCATTTTGGCACTGCGTGTCAATTTGTATGCCTGATCAGTAACATGCATTGACAACATCTGCAAAGAAGCTAACATACATGGTAAAAATTCCACCACAACGTTGCCCAAACAACCCAATCTCAGAAAGAATGCAGATAAACCCACAACACCTTCCAGAAAACATACCCAACAGGTGGACTATAAACGTCTTTAATTTTGCAGACGATCCAGCACTTATAGCCACACCAGAAAAAGACCCACAGGATAATTTAGCAAAGGCATGCAAAAGCCACACCATGAAGATCAGTGCTGAAAAAACTGAAGTCATGACCATAGTGAGAGAAGAAATCCAAACAAAGATCTTCCTAGACAACAAGCCCTTGAAACAAGTGAAACATTTCAAATACCTAGGTAGCGTAATATCATCCTAGACAACCAGCCCTTGAAACAAGTGAAACATTTCAAATACCTAGGTAGCGTAATATCATCCTAGACAACCAGCCCTTGAAACAAGTGAAACATTTCAAATAACTAGATAGCGTAATATCATCCTCGGGGACAATTGACGCTGAGGTTGAGAACAGATGCAGTAAAGCAAATCACATAATTAGACAAATGACTCCGTTACTGAAAACATCACAACAACTGAAACAAAAAGGGCACTGTACAACATAATTTTCCTCCAAGCTCTGTGCTATCAATGTCAAACATGGACATTAACAGCCAAGAACAAAAGAAAAATCATCACAACATAAATGAAAATGTTTAAGGAGAATACCAAACGTGACAAGAAGAGACCAAATAAGAAATGATACCATCGGGGCAAAGGTTGGAGTAACACCAGTATTACACTATATCCAGAAACAGCAAGTGAAACAGTTTAGCCATGTTACACGGTTACCACCAGACAGTATATCAAAAACAACATTCACACTAAGATTTGTAGGTAACAGAGGAAGAGACCGCCCACGCAGGAGATGGAGAGAGGAAATTACAGAAGCATTAAATATTCCATTATATGAAACAAATCGCGGAGTCCTATCAAGACGTCTATTTGTCCCCTCAACACCGAAAGGTATATGAGGAAGGAGACAAGACAAGACAGTATTAACGACTCTCAACAGACAAAGGTTTGAAAACCACTGATCTCTCTCTCTCTCTCTCTCTCTCTGTGCCTCTCTCATACGTCATCCACTTTAACACAGTAAGGGTAGACAAACATTGTTCTTCTGAGTGGATTGTCGGACTTGACATAAATGTTATCTAGACACCCCTCAGCGAGATGGATGTTTTTCATACCCGCACGTTCCTGATACGAGGTAAGACCTTCTGTGAACAGCTGTCGCAACAATATTAAGTATACCTTGTGCCTAGAGCATATCTGCACAAGACCTGGTCCTGATTATCGATGCCCTGGCTTTGAAAGAGTAGGTCATGGCCTTGTAGAGCTCAAAATTTTCTTTAACTGTTAAGATTTCTTGTTTTAATCACCTGAACACTAGCGTATAGTTTGTGAGATGGAATACTGATACAGAAACCAGAAAATCAGTTTACAAAACTATACGTGGTTGAAAGCTCAACGTTCGAGATTAGGCCAATAGCAGGACCGCCAGTGCCTGTAATGCAAAGCATTTAATGATAATAATAAAAATATAAGCGCTAGGAGAGACCCTGAGAGCCTACAGGAGAGCTACTAGGGACGCAAAGTTCCGCAGGAGACATGCAAATGACTGATTGACTGACTGACTGAGAGGAGATAGGAATAAAAATAATAACCAGGTTACTGAATGACATCTACAACAGTGGTTATATTCCCAGTGACCTGCTTAAATCCACGTTTATAGCACTACCAAAGATACCACGTGAAAAGGAATGTGAGGACCACAGGACTATCAGCCTCTCTTGTCGCATAACAAAGCTACTTCTGAGAATTATTATGAGAAGAACAAGGAAAAAGATGAAATTGCAGATGAACAGTTAGGATTTGTTGAAGGAAAGAGAACACACAATGCCATTTATGCCTTAGAACTACAGAAAGATCTCTACCTATGCTTCATTGATTACATCAAGTAATATGACAAGATGAAACATGAAGAAATGATTAAAATGATTGAAGACATAAACAAAGACGGCAAAGACCTGGGGATTATAAAACATCTACACTGGTAGCTAGAAGCAGGGATTCAGGTTGAAAATAAAACTGGAAAATATCAAGCAATAAAACAGAGAGTGCGACAGGGATGTGTAATATCTCCAGACCTTTTTTTTTATCTCTGTACATCGAGTATGTTCTATGGACGATCATCACAGAACCAGGCATAAAAGTAGGAGGATACAATACTAACAGCCTTCGGTATGCTGACGACACAGTATTGATAGCTGAGAACCACCAAGACAAGACTGCAAAACTCATGGATAAAATAGCTTGTCTTGTCTTGTCTTGTGCTGTCTCTCTGTAACTGTGAGATGTTGTTCTTTGCAGCCGATGCTGTAGAGATGTTGAGGCACAACATCGTATCGGCGTGGGAGCGAGTTATGGCAGCTACTTTTTCAGTCCCGGAGTACAGCTAAAAAGTAGGGCGTGTGCAATGTTTCTTTAGCAGACTCCACCACCATGGGGACTACGGCGATCCCTGCCCCGTTAGCCAGGCTAGGCCTGTTACTAGGGGTAAGGAAGATTTTAGTCTACACGGCCAGTTGACAAGATAAACAGAATGTTTTACTTGATCTGTTCTTTTGGTTGCACCACTAGAATGGTGTTCTTCTTCATTCTGATGGCTGTAGAGTGCCTTCAACGTTTTGGGGAACTTCCATGACATCATGAAGTTGTTACACTTGCCTCACTTCGTTGCGCTGATACGCTCTATGCAACCTCAGTAACCCAGGATCACTAAGCAGAGTTCATGCACGACTTGTGAACTATATAAATAAATTAACTGACCATTCCAACTCCACAGCTGCGACACAAAGCATAAGTCAGTAATCCCCCAACTCGGGACGTTACAATAGAACTGATTTATTGATGAAAGCGCATTTGTTGGTGGATGTTGCCACATGGAAGTGGCATGAAAAGACTGAGGGAACTCACAAATAAATGACATGGTATCCGGGCGATTTAACATCGCCATGGGACGACCTCTCACACGGCAAGGATGTTGAAAGACTTTTTTTTTTTTTTTGCTTCTACAACAGATAATACCACATACTCTCTTTAAAAAAAACTGAATTCAGAAGAAAACTGTCCTAAATACGACATATTTAACCCATACTAAGCATTCCTACAAAGGACAGATCTACAATCTACATTCTACAATTTCAGCAGCCCAACTAAAATACTGACTCTGAAGAAAAACTTGCGTGCAGACATTTCTGGAACCTCCTCTCTTGCCAGTCTCCAACCGTTTTTTTTTTTTTCCTCGTCTGCCTATTTTCTGTGCGTCTCTTCCAAATTCGTTCACTATGTACACACACATACGTGCGAGCTTTACAACATATTTTTTTCCGCTGTGCATTCCTATCTTATCTTATATCTTATATCCTTCCCGTGCCGTTAAACGTCAAATAGGGCTCGCAAAGTAGTTCGCCAGTTTTTCCTGTCTTCAGTGAGTCTTTGAACCTCATCAAAGGATTTTATGCCTGTTAATTTGGCCTCTCTTAACAATGTCCTCTTCAGAGTTTCACGCGGTCTGCCTCTTTTCCTTTGGCCTGTTGTGTTCCACTTGACAGCTTGTTTTGAGATTCTCTGATCATTTCTTCTCATCACGTGACCAACATATGTCCATCTCCTTTTCCTGATCACCCATGAGACTGGTTGTTGTTCAGTCATCTGTCTTATCTCTGCATTGTTCTTGAATTCGTTCCACTTGATGCCGAGTATTTTCCTTATGCATTTGTTTTCAAAAGAGTCTAATTTCTTTTCTATTTCTTTAGTTGTTTTCCAGCTTTCGCATGCATAAATTTCGCGTGCATAAATTATTTGTGCACGTCTATAAATATCCAAAATTAACTCTCTACAGGGGAGACTACTTTTTATTTCTATCCAACTCAATTACCTATCCTATTCTATTATATGGGTACCAACGGAGAGGCGGGACAGGGTCTTGATCATCTATAGTTCGCTAACCCTGACTCTAGCATATCAGTCACGGGTCGCTGATTGCCTCATCGGACAGTCTTCATCCCCGGATAAAGTCGCCAAAGAAAGTGAACAGAAAGGCCTTACTTTGAACATCAAAAAGACAAGAGACTATGGTTATCTCTAAGAAACAGAATCCACTAAAATGCTGTATAAAATTAAATAGAACTATTCTAAATCATATACAGAAATTCAAATACCTTGGAGCAGTAATAACTTCAGATGGGAAATGCAAAACAGAAATTAGGAACAGAATAGGCCAAGCAAAGACTGCATTTCAGAGAATGAGAAACATATTATCCAACACATCATTATTAATGAATGTTAGAAAACGAGTCCTAAAGTGCTGTATTGAACCTATCTTGTTATGTGGAAGTGAATCATGGAAAACTGGCAGGTCTGCACAAAAGTCATTGGAAGTAGCAGAAATGTGGTTTATTAGAAGAATGTTGCGAATCCCATGGACAGCAAAAATAACTAATGAAGAATGTAAAAGAAGAGCTGGAGAGACACTAAATCTTGTCCAAAAAAAAATAATAAGAAAGAGAGAGTCAATGTATTTTCATATGACATGCAATGAGAAAAGAGGACATTGAAAATATTATAACAACAGGAAAAATAGAGGGAAGAAGAGCCAGGGGATGACCGAGAGAAATGATACTGGACAGTCTGACGGGATGGTGTGAGAGGAGATCACCAACAGAGTTAATGGCCAGCATGAAGGATCGTGTACTCTGGAGAAGTATAATAGCCGTTCCATTCGGCACGGCACCTGATGATGATGAATACATGAAAATAACAATGATGAAGGCCTCGGAGAAACTACCCTATTCCGCAGTAGCGTCTAGAATCATTGGGGCCCACCTTAATTGGTCATCGGGGCCCATTTCACGTCGGGTCATCTTGGCCTTCCGAGTTCTGCTTTTCGCCTCCCCCTCCTCTGGGCCCCAAAACAGGTGGCCTACTCCCTCCCTTTAGGCCTGACGACGATGACGACGGCGATGATGATGATGATGATTTCCCAAAAGAGGTTAAACATATGAAAAAAATATGAAAGAAAAACAAAATAAAGTATAATTCTAAACTACCGTGAGGAAGCAAAACTTACTAAAAAGTACAGTTTTATTTAATACAAAAAGTATTCGTGATCACAGACTATGCTATGGTACCAAGATAATAAAGTAAGACGTCCAGGACCAGCAACACGGAACGAAGAAGAGCAACAACACCCACCTACTTTAAGACATGCTTCAAAGAAAACCATTTCTCTACAGCGAGTGAAGCTACGCTTTATAATCATTATTTCTGGGCAAAGACTCATTTTTTTTGGATACTGCACAATTTCCAAACATACTGAGCGAAACAAACAGGACCTTAATCGTAAACCTCACATAAACCGCTTCTGAGTGCTGGAGATAGTTAGTGGACTAGCCTCCCATGGCAAAAGATTAGTGGTTCGAGTCCGGCCTGGGGAACTATAGTCACCCAGCTAAAGAAACTGGTCCTCGGCTGGGGAAGCAGACGTGTCCAGGCGTGACACTGACCACGTCACCCTCTAGTGTGCCGACAGGTCAAGGATAGTATGGACACTGGCACCATACTCCCTAGATGTCTCCGCGGCATAACTGTGTTGTCTTTATCTTTTGCCTTGCCGTACAATAAACTCTTTATTTTAAAACAATTCACAGAAGAAGACAGATTTGCCTTGTGTAATTTTGAAAAACACAAGCGAGGAGATCCTCAGAGAAGTCTCAGATTAACGAAAAACTTGTTAAAATTATAAGAAAAAAAAACTAGAATGAAAATTTCTTAGACATGTCATGAGAAGACAGAAATTTGAGAACTTAGCCAGTCAGTCAGTCATTTGCAATGTCCCTTGCGGAACTTTGCCTCCCTAACAGCTCTCCTGTAGGCCTCTCGGTTGTGAGCAAGATGCCCGGTGATGCGGAGAACTTGGCAATGGCAGGAAAACCCAAGAGAGAAAGAAGGAGAGGAAGATCAAGATATAAATATCTCATTAGACTGACCAAGTGACATGAAAAAATAGAAAAGCATGTGAACTGACTGGAAAAACTAAAGATCGTATAAAGCGGAGAAACATGATCGCAGACGCCATCCAGCGCGGCACATCATGAATAAATGAAGTCTGGGATTGTTGTGAAGAGAACAATAGTCGGAACACGACACAACAATGTGTGGATAAATGACTTTCAAACAATCGTTCTTTTCCGGAATTTGTGCGTGTAAAAATGTCCAAAACAACAGCATGTCCGGCCCGAAACGTGTTGTCAAAAACATCGCTTTTGTTTTGTTCTGTTTTTTTTTTCGACTCTTCAAAACGTATATTTGATCTGTTTATCCGTGTTAAAACTTGGAAGGAGAGTTGCCTGCTCTAGCGGTCTTTGTTCACAAACATTCTAACTAGGACTACGCACACAACACTCAACATTCCACCGGAGGCCAACAAAAGCATCCAACATTCCGCGTTGTGATACAAGAATTCGTCATCCACAAAGGAAGGAGGTATTATTTTCTGTCAGGCAAGACGCCATATTTCCTTCATATCTGGGTCGTTATCTGATTGGCTGTTACCTGCATCGTACGTAGGAAAGTTATATTTCTTATTTCCACGATTCATTTGAAAGTCAAGAGGGCATAATACACAAAGATGAATTTGTTATTCGTTGGAACAACCCTAGGGAAAAAAAAAATGATGAAGTTCTTATTTGTCCCCTCGTTGACCTTCGTTATAAACCTGACCCCTCTGTGAGTCTCGGCCAAGCTAAAACTCCCGACTCTCATATACTGTCCACGAATGGCCATAGTTTTCTTCCCTTCCAGTTCCCCGACCCCCAACCCCCGCGTTACAGTTGTATACCTCTTAGCTCGGCCATCAACAATCTGATAGAACGGACTATTTGAAGAAGGATTACGTTTGTGTAAAAGGATTATACTCTGTTCGCGGGGAGCGCTTGACTTGAAGGGACTTCATAAACCGTGCTTTTAAAACCCCTCTTATGGTTGGAAATGTCAAGAAACCAAGTTTGCGACACCAAGACCACTGTGTTGTTGAGGAAAAAACATCATAAACATGCACGTTTCTTTGTTCTATATACAAGAAGTTTACAAATCACGGAATAGGACCTGTTCTTAAAAAGGACGTGCCAGTTTTTTATTTCTTTGGTGTAATGTGCAAAGAAAGACCATCCGAGCCGTATCAAAGGCTGATTGTTTGTACTACTTCATTGTTCTAAAGTTCATTCCTATGTTTCTTATTCGGGGGGACATCTGTTGCTGGCATTGTACTTGTACGAACTCCCTGTAACTGCGAGCTGTTGTTCTTTGCAGCCGATGCTGTAGAGATGTTGAGGCACAGCATCGTATCGGCGTGGGAGCGGGTTATGGCAGCTATTTTTTCAGTCTCGGAGTACAGCTAAAAAGAAGGGAGTGTACAATGCTTCTTTAGGAGACTCCACCACCATGGGGACTATGGCGATCCCTGCCCCGTTAGCCAGGCTAGACCTGTTACTGGGGATACAACGGAGAGGTGGGACAGGGTCTTGGTCAGCTATGGTGCACTAACCCTGACGATGGCATAACAGCTACGGGTCGCTGATTTGCCTCATAGGACAGCGCCTTCATGTGACTGTATGATGTTGTTGTCATTCGAGAACAGGGTTTCTCAAACTTCTTCCTGCCCCCCCCCCCCACCACCCCGGCTTTTTTATAGAACATTTTCTTTGTGGTCCTCGTTCTAGCCTCTTCAGTATAGAAACATACTATTTATGTTTCTCGCGGACCACTTGGGAGAATAAGAAGGGGGGGGGGGGTTACGTACAGAAACACTGGACCCAAGCATCCATTTATGTTGATTGGAAGGTATTAGACGGGAGGATGAGATTAAAGGATGAGAAAGATATTAAAGACGGAGGAAGAGATTAAAGACGGAGGAACAGATTAAAGGTGGAGGAAGAGACTAAAGGTCGAGGAAGAGATTAAAGGGGAGGAAGATATTAAAGGGAGAGGAAGAGATTAAAGGTGGAGGAAGAGATTAAAGGGGAGGAAGAGATTAACAGGAGGGGAAGAGATTAAAGGGGAGGAAGAGATTAAAGGATGAGAAAGATATTAAAGACGGAGGAAGAGATTAAAGGGAGGAGAAGAGATTAAAGGGAAAGGAATAGATTAAAGGGGAGGAAGAGATTAAAGAGGAGGAACAGATCAAAGGATGAGAAAGAGATTAAAGACGGAGGAACAGATTAAAGGTGGAGGAAGAGACTAAAGGTCGAGGAAGAGATTAAAGGGGAGGAAGATATTAAAGGGAGAGGAAGAGATTAAGGGTGGTGGAAGATGTTAAAGGGGAGGAAGAGATTAACAGGAGGGGAAGAGATTAAAGGGGAAGAAGAGATTAAAGGATGAGAAAGATATTAAAGACGGAGGAAGAGATTAAAGGGAGGAGAAGAGATTAAAGGGAAAGGAAAAGATTAAAGGGGAGGAAGAGATTAAAGGGGAGGAAGAGATTAAAGAGAGGGGAAGAGATTAAAGGGAGAAGAAGAGATTAAAGGGAGAGGAAGAAATTAAAGGGAGGGGAAGAGATTAAAGGGAGAGGAAGAGATTAAAGGGAGAGGAAGAAATTAAAGGGAGGGGAAGATATTAAAGGGAGAAAAAGAGATTAAAGGGAGAGGAAGAAATAAAAGTCCTCTAATGTCTGTTGATGTTGTTTATGTAGATACCCGAAACTACAAGTAGATAACGGTGCCCTGGTTCGTTCATTCTTTCACCTTTATCAATTGTCCGGTAGTCCAGGGATGTAAAATCATCTGGTTTGTTCACTTTTATTGACTATCAAGTGGTCCAGGTATGTAAACTCACTTGGTCCATTCACATTTGTTGGCTGTCTGATGGCTCAGGTATGTAAACTCACTTGGATCGTTCACCTTTATTGACTAACCAGTGGTTCAGGTGTGAAAACTCACCTGGTTCGTCTACCTTTGTTGGCTATCTGCTGGCTCAGGTATCTAAACTCACCTGGTTTGTTCACCTTTGTTAACTATCTGGTAATCCTGGTATGTAAACTCACCTGGCTCGTCCACCTTTTTTGGCTAACTGGTGGCTCACATTCGCCCATATTTGTTGACAATCTGGTGATCCAGGTTCTCCTTTATTGACTGTCGAGTGGCTTTGTTTCAGTTTTACATATCCGACCCTCAAGAATCCATCCCAGACCCCATGAACTGGTGGACCCGGCTGGATATGAGTTTCTATGCTAAGTCAAGCGATTGTCAACCACTATGCCGCAGCACACGGATCAGCCGCAAAGGGTCTGCAAGTGCGCCGCAAAATTTTGTGGAAAGAAAGAAGCTAAAAGCAGTTTCATTCGCTGTTAAATGAAAAAAAAATCCCCGTAAAATATGACAGTTTGTCTAGGCAACTCTTCGCCTTGTTTGCTGAGCTACGAGTTACAAATGAGATTGACAAGCGCTGTACTAGGTTCCCTGAGACTGTCTAATTTTTTGGGACAAATGAACCCGGAAACCCCTGTCTACACCCAGAGCACTCAAATGTCCCTCGTGAATCCTCGAGACAATTTACTAAGATGAAGGGATTCCAGTAACAGTTGTTTGCTCACAAGCGTGTAATGTACACGTGAGCTTGAATGTAGGGGAGAGAATAAACAAAAACTGAAGGCAAATTCCCTTAATACCAGTAACTACAAGCAAATAAATGCAACGGTTATATCACTTAATAAGTATAAAATTATATCACTTAATAAGCATAAAATTATATCACTTAATAAGTATAACGATTATATCACTTAATAAGTATAAAATTATATCACTTAATAAGTATAAAATTATATCACTTAATAAGTATAAAATTATATCACTTAATAAGTATAACGGTTATATCACTTAGTAAGTATAATAGTTATACCACTTAATAAGTATAAAATTGTATCACTCAATAATTATAAAATTATATCACTTAATAAGTATAAAATTATATCACTTAATAAGTATAATAGTTATATCACTTAGTAAGTATAATAGTTATATCACTTAATAAGTATAAAATTATATCACTTAATAAGTATAATAGTTATATCACTTAATAAGTATAACGGTTATATCACTTAATAAGTATAAAATTATATCACTTAATAAGTATAAAATTATATCACTTAATAAGTATAACGGTTATATCACTTAATATGTATAATAGTTATATCACTTAATAAGTATAACGGTTATATCACTTAATAAGTATAAAATTATATCACTTAATAAGTATAAAATTATATCACTTAATAAGTATAACGGTTATATCACTTAATAAGTATAATAGTTATATCACTTAGTAAGTATAATAGTTATATCACTTAATAAGTATAATAGTTATATCACTTAATAAGTATAATAGTTATATCACTTAATAAATATAATAGTTATATCATTTAATAAGTATAAAATTATATCACTTAATAAGTATAATAGTTATATCACTTAATAAGTATAAAATTATATCACTTAATAAGTATAATAGTTATATCACTTAATAAGTATAACGGTTATACCACTTAATAGGCATAATGGTTATATTATGATCATCAGATGCCGTGCAGGCTGGCGTTGGCTATTATGCTTCTCCAGAGTACACGATCCTTCATGCAGGCCACCAGCTCAGTTGGTGATCTCCTCTCACACCATCCCGTCAGACTGTCCAGTATCATTTCTCTTGGTCTTCCTCTTGATCTTCTTCCTTCTATTTTTCCTGTTGTTATAATATTTTCAATGCCCCTCTTCTCATTGCATGTCCTATGAAAGTACATTGCCTCTCTCTTATTTTTTTGACAAGATTTTATTGTCTCTCCAGCTCTTCTCATACATTCTTCTTTAGTTATTTTTTGCTGTCCAGGGGATTCGCAACATTCTTCTAATAAACCACATAACGGTTATATCACTTAATAAGTATAAAGGTTATACCACTTAATAAGTATAACGGTTATACAACTTAATAAGTATAACTGTTATATCACTTAATAAGTATAACTGTTATATCACTTAATAAATATTACGGTTATATCAGTTTTTCACGTAGTCACCCTACAGGTCCATGCACATATATCACTTCTCCACAGTGTCCCCTACAGGTCCATGCACTTATATCACTTCTCCACAGTATCCCCTACAGGTCCATGCACTTATATCACTTCTCCACAGTATCCCCTACAGGTCCATGCACTTATATCACTTCTCCACAGTATCCCCTACAGGTCCATGCACTTATATCACTTCTCCACAGTATCCCCTACAGGTCCATGCACTTATATCACTTCTCCACAGTGTCCCCCTACAGGTCCATGCACTTATATCACTTCTTCATGTTCTCCCCCTACAGGTCCATGCACTTATATCACTTCTTCATGTTCTCCCCCTACAGGTCCATGCACTTATATCACTTCTTCATGTTGTCCCCCTACAGGTCCATGCACTTATATCACTTCTTCATGTTGTCCCCCTACAGGTCCATGCACTTATATCACTTCTTCATGTTGCCCCCCTACAGGTCCATGCACTTATATCACTTCTTCATGTTGTCCCCCTACAGGTCCATGCACTTATATCACTTCTTCATGTTCTCCCCCTACAGGTCCATGCACTTATATCACTTCTTCATGTTGTCCCCCTACAGGTCCATGCACTTATATCACTTCTTCATGTTGCCCCCCTACAGGTCCATGCACTTATATCACTTCTTCATGTTGTCCCCCTACAGGTCCATGCACTTATATCACTTCTTCATGTTGTCCCCCTACAGGTCCATGCACTTCTTGTATACTTCTACTAGCCTTTTCATGCCTTGAGAGATCAAGTTTTTTTTCGGCTGCTCCAGAATCCTTGTCTCTACCGTCTTTATCTTCAGGCCCACTCCAAGGTTACAAGTTCACAATTCGGACTCCGGCTTCACTGCATTCAAGACAGCTTTATATATACTCCGCCACATCCATCCAAGAGTGTGTCTGCTAATAGTTCCTGTCATATGTTGTTTAAA
Source organism: Achatina immaculata (assembly GCA_009760885.1). Classification (NCBI taxonomy): domain Eukaryota; kingdom Metazoa; phylum Mollusca; class Gastropoda; order Stylommatophora; family Achatinidae; genus Lissachatina; species Lissachatina immaculata. The sequence goes on along the minus strand of CM019700.1, from coordinate 41,879,912 downwards.
TACGATGCGTTTTCTGCCACACAGTTCAGATTTCCTACCAGCACCCTTAATTTGTCCTAGCTCCAGCAATCTCTTCACAGCTACATTGTCCTTCCATTCCCGTTCTTCGTTTTCCCGCAAGTCTGTACACTACAGCTTTAGCATTGTCACCCTTGTCACTTCTCGTTCTGCCCTTTATTTTAATCTGTCCAGCAAGTCTATTCGCCATTTCATTTCCCTGTACTCCCACATCACAGTAAATTCATGAATTTGAATGGCGTAACAGATGAACCCATTCTTTTCGAAGCAGTCTCTTCTCAGTTATACGAAGCATACTCTGTGAATCCCTCACAATGACACCATTGACCACACCAAGTCATCACGCATAATGGAACGTGCACATCTACAAATGATATTCAAATTTACAGTAGACATCGAACAACGTAATCCGTCGATCTTCTCCTTATCATGACTTTGCACCCTGTCTATATGGGACTTGTGTGTATAATGTTGAAGGCCTCTATATCAAATCAAGCTCCGTCGGTTAAAACTTGTTCTTCCCACTCTTTAAACCTTCCCATTCATTCACAAACTTTTCGTTGAGCCATGCTGCTTTCATCTTCATATTGGGACAATATCTCACGGTGAATTTCAACAAATTTCACTCCCTCTGTCCAAAGAAATCTCACCACAACGCGTTACTGAGCAGTGGTGCAATCTCGCGGCGGAGCGTCCGTTTTTATTTAACTTTGACGTCACGTAGACCAAAGGCAGGAAGCTGCTCTGCGTTTGTTCGAACTACCCATCAGCCATTGCAAAGGTGTTGTATTGCGCCAGCTTCTATCCCTTGTGGTTACCGTGCCATTTTTCAAATTGCCGTTACTTTTTGATACTGTCTCGTGAGAAGGGAGTACCAGCTATACCCGTCTTGGTTATCAAATGGACATTAATATCAGTTCTTGAAAAGTGCTGTCTATGAGTGCTGTTTATAAATGATGTCCATTCATTTATTCATTTGCATGTCCCTTGCGGAACTTTGCCTCCCTAACAGCACTCCTGTAGGCCCCTCGGTTGTGAGCAAGATGGCCTACTGTTGATGCATCCATTTGCAGATCATCAACGATGTTTTGCAGTCATCTTCGCCTTGGTCTTCCTCTCTTTCTTTTTTCCCATTATGCACCCTTCCAAGACAGTTTTCTCTAGATTATCATGACGTTTCATGTGTCCAAAATATTTAAGTTTTCTCCCTTTAATCCTCTTTACTAGTCAGCCTTTTTCAATTTTAAGTTCTTGTTGTATGAATATATTTGTTCTTTTTTTGTGTCCATGGTATTTGAAGAACTCTTCTGTGGCATTTACATTCAAAGGCATTTATGTGTTTCTCAGCTGTTTTGTTAAGTGTCCAGGTCTCACAGGCATATGTTGCGATGGGAAAGATGCATGCCCTTAAAAATCTTAATCTGTCTGTTCCTCTCCACAGATTCTTTAGTTGTTTTACTTTCTGAGAAGCGATAGATGTCCTCCTTGTAATCTCCCTCATTGTGTTTCCATTATTAGTTAGTAATGATCCAAGATATTCAAAACTCTCCACTTCCAGTTTTTCCTCATTGATACATATATCAGCTGCCTTGTTTGTTTTGTAAGTTAATGATATCCATATATGCTCTATATACATGCTGTCTATACTGTCTGTAAATACTTATATATAGAAAACTGGCTGGTTAACACTATAAAAATTAGAAAGCTGAGATACTTCGGCCACATCAAGAGACACAGTATCTTGGAGAGGTTGAAAGAAGGCATAGTTCCTGGCAAAAGAGAAAAGGGATGACCTCGCCGCAGATGGGACTCCGGACATCAAGGAAAGTCTGAATGCTGGTCAACTTGCTCAAGACCGTATTGCATTCAGGGAGGCCATGAGAGGGAGAATGTTCTGGAAAGGACATTTCGCGTGAATGAACGAATGGGCAGGACTGCTTATTTTTGGGAAACCCCGTACAGAAGTTATATATCAGTAATGAAGAAATGTGCAGGCATATACCAGGAGACGAAATGTGAAGGTATTCGGGCACGCATATAAAATGCGTCTTACAACAATGCGTTCATTATTCCGGGGTGAAATATAAAAGACACGGAATACGGGATGACAAACGAGGCCGTGTAAGTGAAATCTGAAATTTGAGCGCTCGGGAACGGGTCTCTGTTTGCGAGGCTTCTTTGTTTATTGTGTCAGTGGTTTTTGTTTTCTTAAGTTTGTTCGCAATACGGGACTTGGTCCTTTATAACAAGTTTTAGTTTATTTCACTGACTCAGGTAAAAGGAATTCTCCTTTCACAAAATGATTATGGGACAAATGTGCAATTAGCCACTGTATTTTAAGGCACAAGAGACCTACTTTCGCTGAAGTGTCAATGCTGGGGCAGTTTAGTCGATTACGAACTGTATCTAGATGCGAATAAGGCGAGTCAGAGATCCGAGATTAGGGTCTTCTCATCATGAAAATAAAAGGCTAAAGACGAAAGGATATCTTGTCACAGGGACACCTGGAGAATATGGTGCTAGTGCTCATATTTTCCTTGACACACTAGAGGGTGATGTGGTCAGCAGACTAGAGGGTGATGTGGTCAGCACACTAGAGGGTGATGTGGTCAGCACACTAGAGGGTGATGTGGTCAGCACACTAGAGGGTGATGTGGTCAGCATACTAGAGGGTGATGTGGTCAGCACACTAGAGGGTGATGTGGTCAGCATACTAGAGGGTGATGTAGTCAGCATACTAGAGGGTGATGTGGTCAGCATACTAGAGGGTGATGTGGTCAGCACACTAGAGGGTGATGTGGTCAGCATACTAGAGGGTGATGTGGTCAGCATCACGCCCTGGCCTCTTTTCCTTCCCCAGCTTATACAACTGAGTGACTGGGGCGCCTCCGACTAGACTTTAAATCTCCGACCTCCGCGAGACATGCCAGTGCACTAACCACTACCCCACCAAGGCACCCCGTCCTCCACCCTACTCCGCTTGTAAAACTAGGTACCTGATACACTTTTGTTACGGAAAATCGTCTCCGAAAATTAAGGAAATCTATCTGCAGGGTGAGGTATACCAAAAATATCCTGTACAAAACATCTGTCAGTGATCAAAGAGAAGATATGTCAAGTAAAGCGGCAGTCCCGTAAATACGTGACAAAAACACGGGCAGAGCGAAAGTGAAAGAAGATTTTAACCAAACAGAGCCAGCTGGGAAGACAAAATGGCTGACAGTAAAACCCCTGGGAAAGTTTAAATGAAACATAAATTTATTAAAACTGCGAGCGAAGGAGTTGCCCAAATGAAAGTGAATTGTATTACGAGGGTCATACCGAAAGTCCTTAGCAATTTTTTTTTTAATCAGAATTTATAGATAGAGAAAATATAAATGTATCACCTTAAACTGCATCCTTCTCTTCACTTTTCAACATAATCTCCATTTCTCTGCACACATTTTCCCCATCGCTCTGCAAGTTTGAAAATACCTTCCAGGTAGAATTCAGTTCCAGCTGACCGACGGCACTGACGTACTGCTTTCTGGACTTTCTCTCCTGTGGGACTCAGTGGGCACAAGCTTTTCTATAGCCTAGGGTTTCGATCATTTCCTGTAGTGCATTTTGTCCTATTCCAAGATTTACAGCGATTTCAGATACTGTGACACGTCTGTCTTCTTTAATGATGTCGTCAACCCTTTTCACGTTGCGTTCAGTGGAGGCAGTTGGAAGGCGACCGCTGCGAGGCATATCTTGGATGCTCGTGTTTCCATTTGTGAAATGTCTCACCCACCTCCTAACACTGCTAGCATCCATACACACATCACCGTAAGCAAGTTGAAGTCTTTGATGAACTTCAGCAGCGGAGATTTCCTCTTTAACGAGGAACTCCACAACAGCAGGTTGACGAAACGAAACTTCAGCACTCGCCATTTTGATCACGCTCCGCTTGGTCGGTCACGTGACACATGATGGTGAAGTCATGTGACCTCTACATGTAGTGAAAATGGTGCATATAACGTGATACATTTATATTTTCTCTATAAATTCTGATTTTAAAAACATTTTTGCTCACGACTTTCCGTATGAATGACCCCTCGTACAATCCGACGAGCTATAGCAGGGTAAGGTTTCTGCTGCGTTCCCTCTGGCATTTGCTAAATTGAGCACCTGGACTCAGTTTTGGGGCAACTTGGTAATGAATTCATGCAATAGATAACTTGGAAGTCAACGTTCTCCACAGTTCACAAAGGACGCGCCTGTCAGCATATAAAGTATGGCCGCGATGAAAGCCCGGGAAAATGTAAACGCGAAACAGAAACACATGTTGACGTGGCAGACAACATACAGCATTCACAGACGACATATAAATATGCCAGACAACATACAGCATTCACAGACAGCATTTAACCACAGAGTGACGCGCTCTCTATGCAGGACCAGCCTATCATAAACGTTTCTCATATCTTTCTTCAGTGGCGCCCCTTTTTTCCCACAACTTAATGTAGGAATTTACCTTCATCTTTTCCGACCCCAGATCTCAAGATGCCTCTCCACTGGTGACGGTCATGAGCCCAGTCATCTAAGAATGATTGATCTGGGCCCAACATCCGGATATCTTGCACGCACAAACGTGTTAGATAATATCTTTGTTAGATAATGTCTTTTGTCAGATAATGTTGCAGAATTCTCGTTCGAACAGTCATTTCTAGGCTTGAGTTTGGAAGTAGTCGTCGACAGTGTACTAGCGTATCATGCAAAGGCAGTCAGCTCCAGTACGACTTTACTACGTTCGAGCTGACCAAGCTGTAAAAATAAACATAAGTACACGCCACGTTAATCAAAACTGGCTCAGAGACTGAGAAAAAATATATGCAGAGCGAGGAGCACCAGAATGCACGTACCTGTATCAAAACATTACAGATATAAAACAAGTACTAACACGAATACGGGACTAGGAACGAGATGAAAACAGCATCTCTCACAACAATAAGAAATGCTAGTTCTAATGATGGTCTAGTGAGCTTTGGGCCTTCTTTGACTATTTTACAGAGGTTCTCGGTCCGGAGACGGGTGGTTCCAAAGAGAGGAATTTCAAGTCTCATATGTCAATAATTTACACACTGAAGAATGTATAATGTTGAAAATCCTTTCTGGATGATGATTTAATATATGGGGGGGGGGGGGGGGGTCGTCCTGGGTTGAAAATGGAGAAGTGGAACCTGAGATGTTGAGAAACATATATATATATATATATATATATATTAGTTCAAGCTTTCTGAACCAGAATAGTAAGAATTTCTAAAAGATGAAGGCGAATATCTGGAGGTCACGACTAAAAGTCGTAAATGAAGTATATGTATGGTGACGGGGCTGATTTTGCGGGAGGCGGTGAGGGAGCGGATCAAAGGAAAAATCTTAACGCAAAGATGGCAAAGGAGATATGAGGATGGAGAGAAGGGGCTATAATAAAAAAAACAAGCCTGAGAATCTTCGCATATGGTAAGGTTCTGCCTGGTCAAGACAACCCCTACTTTTGTTAAGCTTAGAGTTTTTGTCTTGTCTTGTCTCCTTCCTCTTATTACCTCCAAGTAGTGGTATACTTGTACATACGGAGAAGGGTGGCTGGGGAGACGAGTTCACCCCTTAAACCGCGACTGACCCAGCAAGCCGGCTGTGGATATCTTTACCGCTCATAGAAAGCGCAAGAAAGAATAGACACTTTTATAACGTTTTATTACATACATTTATAAATGCAGTAAAAAATAAGTTAGATGAGTACCTCTGTTGGCACTTTTCGTCGAAGGAGACGGATTTAAAGCGGGCAGGTATCAGCTGTTGTGGGTTGTGGCAAGCATCGTCTAGTTTGTTGAGCCGTTCGTCCCGTGGCTGACTCTATCATTGTTGGATTTGCCTACTCGGCCATTGCAACACAAGCAATATTTTTGCCTCAAAATCCAGTTTTCTTGAACTTGCGTCTTCTAACTGCAAGTTTTATCCTCATATACTTAATACAGCAAGGGTGGGCAAACCGTAGCCCGCGAGTCACATGCGGCTCTCTGAAATACATGTGCGGCTCGCGGAAACATATTGGGGGAGCTCCTTTTCACATTACAATAAATATAAAAAGGTTAAACAAACGAGTATAAACTCTCAGCTTGATTAAAACACAAACTGAAAGTTCGTGTGATTAAATATATTCAAGAACTGAAATGCTAACTTTAATCCAAGATTTGAATCAGGGATGAAAGAAATTTGGGATCAGCAAGGATTGCAGAAAAAAAGATCAAGAACAGAGAGGAACCTCCGGAGACGTACCTTTTAAGCAGCAGTAAGCCTTAGTGGCTCGGAAAGCTGGTGATTTCCATAGCTACTCAAGAAGAAGAAGAAGTAAAAGAACATAAAAGAAGAAGAAAGATTACAACTGAATTGTGCTGGATAATCAGCAATCATAAAATCCGATGCTGACAATATATAAAAATTATTACGTACAAGTATTTCTAAATATTTATATAACATTTTTGTTAAAAGAAACAAAAATGAATGTAATAGTAACAACATATTCATAATATTTGTTCATGACTTGCGGCTGTCAAACACTTGAAGTTCATTGTATGTGGCTCTAATGTTAAGCAAGTTTGACCACCCCTGTTGTGTCATGTAAAAGTGACATGTGACAAGGGGTCAGGAAATTAAAAGTGACTTATTGCGCACGATTTTCATTTAATAAGTTTTTAAATCTTGCCGTGTCTACACGCAAATCTTTTGTCAAACTCACAACCCGGCAAACGGCGAAACGAAATGAAAGTGTTTCTAATTTTAACTAGCACCGCGGCACTATAATATCAAATGCTACGCATGACGAAGGCACACTTGGCCGAAATACTGCATGGTTTGCGTGAGGATTAAAAGAAAGGATGTACGCGTTTGATTACCTCAGCAACAACATCTGAATTATTAATCTGAACTGTGCTCTAGAGACTCCATGGAAATTAGGTACACGTGGCGACATTCCAAGAGAGGGGAAGAGAATGCACCAGCCGTCCGTCATACCTTGCGAACAATGAACACACCAGGTGCTAGATATAAACGTCTATACACACGCAAGTTCTCTTAATACAGTCTCACTTTTTTTTGTTGTTGCTAACATAGAACAGCGTAAAAGCTCTTTTCATACTCTTACAGAACATTGTAATTGCTTTTTTTTTGTTTTTGATACTCTAACAGAACCAAGTAAGTGCCTTCTGATACTCTAAAAGAACCGTGTAAGTGCTTTTTAAAAAAAATACTCTAACAGAACAGTGTAAGTGTTTTCTGACACTCTGAACTTTGTCTGCAAGTGCTTTTTTGATACGTCAATCTCGGTGTTTCCCCATCTTTATTGGAATTGTATTATGCCCCACACCACCTTCCCCCCCCCAAAAAAAAAAAAACCGCAGCAGAATAGTCAGCCAAGCTCTTTAAAGTATAATATAACTATACTGCGCCCCCCCCCCCCCAGTTAGCCCAGATGTTTGAAATAAAGCTTTCCGTTTCTTTGATGTTCGAATCATCAAGAGAGATTTCGAGTGCGAGATGATCTAACCCCCCGCCCCCCCCCCCCTCCCCCCCGCGGTGCACTGTCGAGGTTATAAGTTTGTGTGCCAAGTTTAGTTGAAATTGCTACAGGCGATCTAGCGTGATGCCCTTACACACACACGCACACAAACACACACAAACACACGTTCATTTTTATGTCACCTCATCCCACCACCACCCATAGGGGCTTACATGCCGTTGCAGGCTGAATTTGGACTTAAATAGCATCGGGATGTCACTATTCATCTCAGCGACCCTTAAAACTGTGGATTCGACACTAATATCGGTCGCTTTCGATTATTTGCACATGTCACCCCATGCCACCCCCACCCATAGGGCCACCCTATGCTGTTGGGGGCTGAACTTGGACTTAAACGGCATCGGAAGTGTCACTATTCATCTCAGCTACCCCGAAAACTATAGATTCGACACTAACATCGTTCATTTTCGATTATTTTTACATGTCACCCCGACCCCTATAGGGGTATTTCAGGGGTGATCTAACCCCCACGGTGCACTGTCGAGGTTATAAGTCATATGTGTGCCAAGTTCCGTTGAAATTACTCAAGGCGTTCCAGCGTGATGCCCTAACACACACACACACACGTTCTTTTTTTTGTATATATAGATTGCAGCTATTAATAGTCTATTTTATGCTGAGGTAATATCTGATGATTTCTGATAATCTGTTCATAGAATGTAAGAACATAATCAAGACCCATGTTAGCAGAAGCCGTGTGGAAGTCGCATTTCGAAAGCACTCGAAATCTCTTTTGATAATTCGAACATCAAAGAAGCAGAAAGCTTGATTTCAAACATCTTGGCTGTTTGTGTGGGTTCTTTCTTTGATCACTTGAAACACTGGCCCACTGAAGACGCTGTCCGATCTGGCACTCAGCGACCCATAGCTGACATGCTAGTGTTCGGGCTGGGGGAACAATAGCTGGCCAAGACCCCATCCCACCTCTCCGTTGGTATCCCCAGTAAGAGATCTAGCCCGGCTAACAGAGCACAGATCGCCATAGTTCCTATGGTGGTGGAGTCTGCTAAAGAAGTATTGCACATCTGCTTTTGAGCTCTACTCAACCATTAATCATCCATTCCCTTTTGGTGGCGATCACACTACGCCCTGTGGCGCTGTACAGGGAAGTAACAAATTCTCTCCACCTCTGATGATCTATGGCCGGCCTTTGTATTGTGTCCCAGCTATGTTCAGAGACTGAAAGAGTAGCCGCCGTAACCCGCTCCCAGTCCGACACGATGCTCTGCTTCAACAGTTTCACTGAATCGGTTGCAAATAACATGAAGCTCACAGTTCTATGGAGAGAAGAAGAAGAAGAAGAACTACCGACAGATCGAATCACGCGGAGAACGACTCTGTGTAAAGAGTGCAGCAGTATTTAAAGAAGGATGACGAAGAAGAAGAAGAAGAAGAAGAAGCGACAGATCGAATCACGCGGAGAACGACTCTGTGTAAAGAGTGCAGCAATATTTAAAGAAGGATGACGAAGAAGAAGAAGAAGAAGCAGAAGAAGAAGAAGAAGAAGAAGAAGCGACAGATCGAATCACGCGGAGAACGACTCTGTGTAAAGAGTGCAGCAATATTTAAAGAAGGATGAAGGCCAGACCTGAAAACTTGTCCTCGCAGCACAAACAACTGTCTGCTGTTACCGTGACCCAGTACACAAATCCAACATTGGTAGAAACAGCAAGATGATATGCCAAGCAAATGATGTTCAGCAAGATTTTGTGCTCAGCAAGATGATGTTCAGTAAAATATGCTCAGCAAATGAAACGAAGCACTTTACACTATCAACAACTGTGGCCCTGCAGTGGGTACCATCCCACCGTGGAATAGCTGGCAATGAAATAGCTGACAGTCTATCCAAAGCTGGCAGCAATCAAGATCAAACAAATCATCCAGTAAACTACCAAGAGGCCAAAACTACAATCCGCAGCCGGTGTAGATCTGAATGGAAGAAACAAGTGAAAATCCAACACCGAACCAGACGCAATGCACCAGCTACATAGACATCAGTAAACCGTCCTCTTTCACCTAAGGGCAGCCTACAGAACCACCTGCATTGACTCAAAATGTCTCACACAGACGAGTGGCCATGCGGCTGTGGGGTCCAGACTCCGGAACTTATCTTTCAAGAGTGCCCAAATCATGAGGGCCTGAGGCGTGAGGTAAGGCCTGGGGAAAGGAGAGTGGGGCACAAGCTCTGGGGGTCCGATCAGGATCTGGAGAGGACTGCGGGCTTTGCCCCGTCGACAGGATCAAGAACTGACGTCACCAACAACCGGGAACGAAGAAGAAGAAGAAGGAGATGATGATGATGATGATGATTTTCAGCAAGATGATGATCAGCAATAGCCATAACTAACATCCATCTACTTCAAAGCTGTCTTCTTTGGCGTAGAACAAGTTCGTCAAAACAATTAATTAAAAAACTGGAGTTGCTTTTAGCGAGTTTGTTTTCAGAAGTAATGAAACACTGCATCAAACATAGCAACAAGGGCAGACAATAGCGACCAGAAACACTGGGAAGTTCGAACAAAAAAAAACAAAACAAAACGTGATGAACAACAGATAAGCACGGAATCTAACCACCACATGGGACAGCTAATGAACATTAGTCCCGTGATGGGTGGAAGAGCGAGTATCACATCACTCCGTCCCACTTTTACAAATAACAATGTCACCCTTTTTTATCTTTTCCACAGGCCAGAGTCGTCCTGCTCAAGGGAGGCAATAAGGATATAAGTATTAATGCATAGGGGAGATAATTAAGTAAAGCGGTGGTATATTTATCAAAGTTCTGAAGATAAATTCTACGTTTATGCGAACAATGTATGTTTAAATATTGGTTAAAATAATGATCTATAGCTTCATCCACGCAGCTTTCTCAAACTAACATACCACCCGAAACCAAGAGACAAAAACACTTTCGGTGCCAGAGGAAGAAACACGGACGTGTAGTTGGGTGCCGGAGTAAAAGCGCGGGTCTTGATCTGTTAGGGGGTATAGTTATACAATGGAATGGAAAACAGTATTTCCATGTACTTCCGTATACTTATTATGTTTCAAAGTATAACTAAATGAATGAAAATTTCATAAATGCAGAGTTTTTTTAAGAAAAAAGAAGTAATGTGATGTTTTTAGACACGGATTGTGCCCAGCTCACCATCGGCTAGGTCTAGATCTGCACTACTTACCATCTGAGATGTGTAGATCTACTTGTCGATCTCATATTCTGATTCTATGTTGCATTCTTGCTAAATTAATGTCTGAAATAACTCCTAACTACTTCTCCAGTCGTCTATTATGTCTAGATCTACTTGGGATACATTCAAGAGCAGTGAGGTGGTCACAGGCCATGTCCATACCCCTATCTACATAATCAAAAATTGAAAAATTTCGGTCTTTCTCTTCCTTTTTCTCGCTCGGCATCGCTCGTAACTAGGCACTCTTTCGCCATTTTGAAAAGTGTCACCGGAATCACGGACGAAATATGTACAATCTAAATGTTACACCGGTTGTTTTATTGAAACAAACCAATGATCATTATAATGGCCATTGGCACGCATCGGGTGGACCGGAAGCGTCATTATAATGACCAAAGACATGGAAAGAGTTAATTTTGTGCCCTTAGCGGGTAGTAGGTGGAGGACGTGGAAATCTGAGTGGCTTCTCATAATCAAAATGTGATGACTGGTTAAATAGCTTCTCTTACTGGGGACTGAGTGCTTCTACCAAAGGAATTCAAAATTTTTAACAGTTAACAGAACTCACTTATTAATCAAGGATTCTGCTTTCAGCAACTACCTAACATTTAACACTGCAGAGATTCACAAGACGGAATTTTTGGACGGAGTCTGGAAGGGATCTTTCGACCTCTGATAAAACCTTGTCACCGAAAGCTAGTGTAGTTTAAATTACCTAGTATTACCTCATGTGGGTTGATCAGAATTTAAACAGATAATTTGAGTGACCAGATTCTAAAATCTAAGAAGGCTGACTAGTAAAGAGGATTAAAGAGAGAAAACTGAAATATTTTGGACACATTAAACGACATGATAATTTAGAGAAGACCGTATTGGAAGGATACATAATGGGAAAAAGAGAGGAAGACCAAAACAAAGATGGCTGCAAGACATCGTTGACGATCTGCAGATGGATGCAGCAGCGGCAGGCCATCTTGCTTACAACCGAGAGGCCTTTTGGAGTGCTGTTTAGGAGGCAAAGTTCCGCAAGGGACATACAAATGAATGAATGAATGAGATTCTAAAACCGCAGCAGGGAAATGTAGCTGGTGGCAGCATGTCTCAGTTTATAAACCGACGGGCAAAGAATAAACACAACTTGCAAAGCTGAACAGGAGCTAAGAAAAACCTCTCTCAGGCAGACCAGTCAAGACATCAGCGTTTACAGATCATTCAAGACATCTCAGTTTACAGATCATTCAAGACACCTCAGTTTACAGATCAGTCAAGACACCTCAGTTTACAGATCAGTCAAGACACCTCAGTTTACAGATCAGTCAAGACACATCAGTTTACAGATCAGTCAAGACACCTCAGTTTACAGATCAGTCAAGACACCTCAGTTTACAGATCAGTCAAGACACATCAGTTTACAGATCAATCAAGACACCTAAGTTTACAGATCAGTCAAGACACCTCAGTTTACAGATCAATCAAGACACCTCAGTTTACAGATCAGTCAAGACACCTCAGTTTACAGATTAGTCAAGACACCTCATTTTACAGACCAGTCAAGACACATCAGTTTACAGACCAGTCAAGACACATCAGTTTACAGATCAGTCAAGACACCTCAGTTTACAGATCAGTCAAGACACATCAGTTTACAGATCAGTCAAGACACCTCAGTTTACAGATCAGTCAAGACACCTCAGTTTACAGATCAGTCAAGACACATCAGTTTACAGATTAGTCAAGACACCTCATTTTACAGACCAGTCAAGACACCTCAGTTTACAGACCAGTCAAGTCACATCAGTTTACAGATCAGTCAAGACACATCAGTTTACAGATCAATCAAGACACCTCAGTTTACAGATCAGCATGTGACTGCTAAGTTTTGGTGTGGAATCAGCTCATGAATGTAATGTATTAATAACGTCTTGTGAAAATGAGTTTGAATATAACTGATGATTTATAACGATGATCTTGATGTCTCACAAGTCTCTGTTACTGCCTATTGTTGTGTGACAGAATGAGTGAAAATGAAACAGTTGATATATACAAACAGTCATGTCAGCACTGAAATAAGAGCAATGAACAATAAAGTTTCATGAACAATAAAGTTTAATGAAGAATAGTTTTTTTAAAAAATGTGCTACCACTATCAGGCATAGACACTGACCAAGAAATAGCGAATTAAAACATCTACCTATGAAATTACACGCCTATAAGATAAGCAGAAAATGTCATTACTACTACTAGTACTATTCCTACTACTATTACTACTACTATTATTACTACTACTACAACTATTATTACTACTACTATTACTAATACTATTCCTATACTACTATTACTACTACTATTCCTACTATTATTACTGCAAATACTATTCCTACTACTACTACAAATACTATTCCTACTACTACTACTACTACAAATACTATTCCTACTACTACTACTACCAATACTATTCCTACTAATACTAATACTACTACTACTACTACTACTACTACTACTACTACTACTACTAGGTCTTATTATTGACCAACATCTGACCTGGAACTTTCATGTGCAAAGTCTAACAAAACTCATCGCACAAAAAGTATACCAGTTAGCCAAAATTAAGCACTTCATCGATCAAGACACAAGGAAGACATACTATATATCACATATAAAAACACATTTAGACTATTGCTCAACAGTCTGGGATGGTTGCTCAGTGTCAAATACAAAGAGACTATGCTCACTCCAAAAGCGAGCAGTAAAGCTTATTAGTGACAAAGATCAAGCACAAACAACTAACCAGCACAAACGTATCAAAATACTGCCTCTTAAGAACAGATTCCTCTTCAACAAAGCCAAGTTAGTACATCAAATTCTTTCACGGCATGCCCCGCCCTATCTATGGAACCTGTTTAAATTTAGCCCAAAGTGCAGCCAACGCTTGAACAACATATTTCTTCCAAAACCTAGACTTGATCTTTATAAGAAAAGCTTTAGTTATTCTGCTGCTCATCTTTGGAATACCCTCCCATCCTGTATAAAAAATATAAATTATACTCCTTCCTACAACTACAAGCTTTCCCAATATCTATTTAACGTCGACTACATGCCTCCATGAATCATAAAACTTAAAAGTTATCTTAAACTGCTCTTACAGACACTGAATACAGTTAATTGTTTTCTGAATAATCTTGAAATTATTGTTTCGTAGATAGTCATTTATATATGTATGTAGTTACTTCTGCACTGAGTGAATGTGTAAGAGCGAAACGTAAATGTTATATTTTATTTTATGTCTCTCAGCTTCAATGTTAATTATGTTTGTTATATGAACAGCATATTTGTAGAATGTCTGGAATAGAGTGAAAGATGTATGATAAAGGTCAGAACGTCAGACAGGCCTGCATGCCCAATTCTTAACCCTTTTGAAATAAAGATCAATCAATCAATACTATTCCTACTACTACTATTATTACTACAAATACTATTCCTACTACTACTAATACTAATATTATTCTTACTACTACTACTACTACTATTCCTACTACTAATGCTACAAATACTGTTCCTACTACTACTAATACTAATACTATTCCTACGACTATTACTACTACTACAAATTATTTTCCTACTACTACTACAAATACTATTCTTACTACTACTACTACTACTACTACTACTACTACTACTACTACTACTACTACTTCTACTACTCTACTACTACTACTACTACTACTACTACTATTACTTCTACTACTACTATTTCTACTACTACTACTACTGCTACTACTACTACTACTACTACTATTACTACTTCTACTACTGTACTGCCATTACTACTACTACTACTACTTCTACTACTTTACTACTACTACTAATTTTACTTCTTATATTACTACTACTACTATTACTTCTACTACTACTACTATTACTTCTACTACTACTACTACTACTACTACTACTACTATTATTACTACTATTATTATTATTACTTCTACTACTACTACTACTACTACTACTACTACTACTACTACTACTACTACTACGTCCGGCCTAGAAACGTTCCTCAACAATTAAGTTTTTGTCCTGTCCTTCGCAGAGCGTTGCTCTTGTAACAGTCACTGCAAAAATAACTCCCTGCTTCAGTGAGTGTGGTGATTAGAGAGTAATAAAGCTGCTCCTACTTTTTCCTGTTTTATACATTCTGGTATCACAGCTTTACTGCAGTGCTTCGTGTATAGTTATATACTTATACACTAATTATAGTAATAGTAATAGTACTGTTAATAGTAGGAATAGTATTAGTAGTAGTACTAGTAATAGTAGTAATAGTTGAAGTAATAGTAATTGTAGTAGTAGTGCTACTGTAGCAGTAGTAGTAATAATAGTAGTAATAGTAGTAGTAGAAGTAGTAGGAATAATAGGAATAGTATCAGTAGTAGTAGTAGTAGTAGTAGTAGTAGTAGTAGTAGTAGTAGTAGTAGAGTAGTAGTAGAACTCACAGTTTGTTAAATTATATATTTCATGCAGCAACAACAATGAACGCGAGGGGATATTGTTCTTCCAAGCCGTTGTGGTGAAAATGCCGAGAAACAATGTCATGTCGGATAGGGAGTGTCTTAACGCAGCTATTTTATGCACACCACCTGAAGCGGGGCTTAAAAATATAAGCGCTTCTTTATCAGACTCCACCACCATGAGGGCTTTAGCGATCCCTGGCCCGTTAGCTAGGATGAACCTGTTTCAGTGGCGTAGCGAAACAGAGGGTCTTTATCAGCTATGATTCTCCAACTCTAACACAAGCAATCAAATATTGGTCGGTCACTTCTACCTGAAACAATGTCGTCATTTCCGGAAGCCTAGAGCGAGAACGCCACCCCCCCCCCCCCCCCCCAAAGAAAAAGGCCAAAGAAATTAGTAGAAGCAAATGAACCAACAGATAAGACAGACTTTTAGAAGACTTTTTAATATTTATCAGGAAAAAAAAAGCGATAAAGGTGTGCACAAAAGAAGTGAAATCCAAGACGAGGATACAGACAAAGAAAGATATAAGAAAAAAAACAAAAATAACAACAACAACAACACAACGCTGGATGACGCAAGATACAGGCCTGGAGATCAGGTACCGTGAAACTTAAAACAGACCCGTTCACGTGGACTCTACTTAAATGTCAGGGCGGGTAACCCGCCCCAGGTACGCTGCAAGTAACAACACAAAAAATAAACAACGCAGGTTAAAGAAGAAAAAAAGAAGAGGGTTATAAAAATATTTTCAAAAAGTTTCCGCATACACAAATAAAACAGCCGTTGTGTGTGTGTGTGTTTTAATTACCTGATCCCACTCTGATATCGACCTCTCTTTATAAAGCAGCATATGCAGAACATGCATAATTTATTTGCGAGGCGCTCAAAAAGTGCATTCCAGTTTCAGCTTGGCTCTTAAATAGACCGGCCTGGAGTTGATTTCACAGTCCGTGTAATTAAAATACAATTTTTATCTTTTGTTAAGTGCAAGATTTTTAAGAAAAAAAAAATTAATGGGGAGAGAATTACTATAGATCAGGGGAAGCAAACATGAAAAATCAACATGAGAAGGTCAGGGTGATCTTCAGGTAGACGGTTTCTTTCAATGGCTGACATTTCGTTGGTTGAAAAAGAAAACGGGGTTCTGTCATTGCCTTCGAGGCACTTGGGGTAGGCCCAATGGCGGAGAGAAAAGGGTGGGGCGGGGGGGGGGGAATAGAGAAGGCAGTCCATCTGGTCATTATTCCAGGCCCCGGAGTTCCTCTGCTTTAAGGGAGGGTCCAGAGGGCTTCCTGGGGCCCCGTAATGGATGGCAACATATTGATTAATAAGTATGGAGGAGGAAGAAGAGGAAGAAGAGGAGGAGGAGGAAGAGGAAGAAGAGGAGGAAGAGGAAGAGGAGGAGGAGGAAGAGGAAGAAGAGGAGGAAGAGGAAGAGGAAGAAGAGGAGGAGGAGGAAGAGGAGGACTGTTTTGTTTCGGCATCCAAAATTCTTCTCGGAGGCCCTGTTTACGGACGTGACTTCCCCACCCCCTCCCCACCCCGCATATTTTCTGTGGCCTGACCGCACACTAGCTAGTATGACGTTATAGTCAGCATCACGCCAGGCTACCTTCCCCCAGGCCCACATGGAGTCAGGCCCCCACTTCTACAGTCTGGTTGACCGGGGCGCTGTAAACTTTGTAGATAATTGGGGAGGAGTAGTTCTCCGGCTCTTCAAACGCTCCCCTTGGGAATGTACTACCGTACTGCGTGGCCAAGATCTATCTTCCCTACTCATAACCGCAACCCAGTTTCTCCCCTCCTAAGTATACTGTATCCCCCGTGTGGTACCCGGGATCTGCAAAGAATAGGACCACTGTACCCTACCACGCATGATCGTAAAAGGCGACTAAGGAGGGTTTGGCATAGGGCCAGCAACCCTATCTGGTAAAAAAACTATCAGACTGCTACAGAAACAGAAGCAAGGCAAAAAAACAAATGCAGGTGGAAGGAGAAATGCTTATCAGAAAACTGAGCCCATGAAGGTTGTGGATGAAAGCAAGCCACTGGAAGTCCCCAGCCCGACTGCAGACCTCCTGGAACCTAAACACAAGATACAAATAGGCAGATGGAATATAAGAACACTTAACCAGACTGGAAAACTAGCACAAACCATCAAGGAAATGCACAGATACAAACTAGACATACTAGAAATACAAGAATCAAGATGGACAGGACAAGGCAGAAGGAAATTAACAACACAGCACACAGAAGATACAATAATATGGTCAGGTAAAGAAGATCATCATGAAGGGGAAGTAGCATTGATTATAACAAAAGAAGCATCAAGAGCATTGCTTAAATGGACTCTTATAAATGAGAGATTATTATATGCACGGTTCAACTCAAGATTCACGAAGCTGTCTATTATAGTTTGTTATGCACCAACAGAAGCAGCTGAAGAGGAATTAAAAGAAGATTTTTACAACAGCCTCCAAGCAACAGTAGAAACAATACCCAAGCATGATATGCTACTCATCTTGGGCGACTTCAATGCAAAAGTAGGTGAAGGAAATGAAGATAGAAGAAGAATCATGGGAAGAGAAGGAATTGGAGAAGTAAATGAAAAAAGACTGTGCAGTTTCTGTGAAGAAAACATGATGACTATCGGAGGGACAATTTTCCAACATAAAAACATCCATAAAGTGACTTGGAGGTCCCCAGATAAAACCACAGAAAACCAAATCGATCACATACTAATAAACAACAAGTGAAAAAGGTCACTACAAGATGTGCGAGCAAAGAAAAGAGCAGATGTAGGAAGTGATCACAACCTTCTGGTAGCAAAAATAAAACTAAAACTAAGGAAAGCCAAAATCGGAGAACACAGAAAGATACGTTTTGATACAACAAAACTGAAAGACCAGCAAACAAGGAATGAATTCTCAATAGCACTTAAGAACCGCTTCAATGTCCTACAAGGCGAAGCAGAAATGTTCATATCAGAGTTCAATAAAACACTACAGGAAACAGCAAAAGAGGTGCTGCGATATCAGAAACGGAGAAAAGAGGAATAGATAAGCAAGACCACATGGGAAAAGATAGAGCAAAGAAAAGAAATCAAGAAAAAATTACTGAACATCAAACCATAAAAGCTAAAAGAACAAGTTTTAAGTAATTATACACAAAAAGACGAAGAAGTGAAGGAATCATGCCGTCAAGATAAACATCAATACTATGACAACTTAGCAGAAGCAGCAGAGAAAGCAGCATATGCAAATGATATGAAAACCATATATAAAATCACAAAGCAGATGACAGGTAACAAGATGTGAGAGTGCAATAAGGACACACAAGGGACAACTGGTCAGTGGAGAAAGAGAAAAAAATTGAAAGATGGAGGGAACACTTTAACACCCTACTAAACAGAACACAAGCAGTACAAACAACAGACATACCTGAAGCAAAAATGGAACTAAACATCGATACAGGACCAATAACAATAAGTGAAGTAAAGGAGGCAATAAAGAAGCTAAAATTAGACAGGGCACCAGGTGAAGATGAAGTGACTGCTGAGATGTTGAAAGGAGAAGAAACAGAAACACCAAAGCAACTCTGCCAGATACTACAACAAATTTGGGATCTAGAAAAAGCTCCAGAGGAGTGGAAAACTGGGCTTATAGTAAAACTACCAAAGAAGGGTGACCTCAGAGATTGCGGGAACTGGAGAGGCATTACCCTCCTGCCACTCACCAGTAAAGTATTTTGCAGAATAATCATCAACAGAATTGTACCAGCACTTGAGGGAAAACTTCGAAAAGAGCAGGCAGGATTTAGGAAAGGAAGATCATGCATAGACCACATATTTGTACTTAGACAAATATTAGAACAAGCAAATGAGTGGCATAGCACAACATATGCATTATTCATAGATTTTGAGAAAGCCTTTGACAGTGTCAAGAGAGATGCACTGTGGAAAATCCTAAAATGGCATAAGATAGTGAATGTAATAAAAGCCCTATACGAGGGTTTTCAGTGCAAAGTGATCTGTGGAGAACATACCTCCAGCAGCTTTAGGGTACAAACAGGAGTGAAGCAGGGATGTGTACTATCACCAACATTATTTATCTTGGCAGCAGACTGGTTAATGAAGGAGACAACATCAGATAAACGCAGAGGATTATAATGGACCCTTGACACAGTGCTGGAGGACCTTGACTTTGCAGACGACATGTGTCTATTATCAAGCAGCCACAAAGATATGCAAGATAAAATAAACAAGCTAACTCAGAATGCAAACAACATATGACTAAAGATCAACGTAGGAAAGACAAAGTTAATGAAGCAAAATGTGAACAACAGATATGTACTCAGAGTAGATAGCAAGTTAGTGGAGGAAGTCGATGAATTTGTATACCTTGGCAGTAGAGTAGTAGAAAATGAAGGCAGCACAGAGGACATCAACAGCAGACTTACTAGAGCAAACCAGGCTTTTGCAGCGCTGCAGACTATATGGAAATCTAAAAAACTAAGCGTGAAGACGAAAATCAGGATGTTTAAGAGTAATTTTCTAAGTGTACTACTCTATGGAAGTGAATGCTGGAAAATCACCAAAACCATAGAAAACAAGTTGAATTCCTTCCAAACTAAATGTTTATGAAGAATTAGAAAAATATTTTGGCCAAACACCATAAAAAATAAGATCTTGTTGGCAGAAATGCAGATGAAGCCACTGACAGCAATTAGTGAGGAAAGACGCAGGCGATGGTTGGGACATGTGCTCCGAATGACTGACAACTCACTACCAAAAATAGCAGTAAGATGGACACCACAGGGGAACAGAAGTAAGGGTAGACCAAAAGAGACATGGAGAAGAACAACAGAAAGGATGTTGAGCAATATAGGGCTCACCTGGGTAAGAGCAGAAAAGAAGGCAAAGGACAGGCATTTGTGGAAAACCCTTGCGGAAGCCCCATGTGCCTAGGGCACTTAAGGTTCACTTAAGTATACTGTACGCCAGTGATGCATCATTCTACATTAATCGAAACATTACATCAACATACAAAACAAATTACCAAGTCAGCATATTAAATATACAACAATTTATTAATCTTCACTACGCATATAGTATTATACAACAACCGACACTACACCCAAAGGACATACAGCATATGTCAATCATAATAGTAACAGGTCATGTTATCAATATAATAGATTACTTATCATGTGAGCATTAATTACGACTGATGAACCGGTGGTCCTGGGCTCTCCTGGCCCCACAAGTAAGACACACTATAAATCTAATTGTGCCATCGCACTTATATCCAATGCAGCCACTGCTGCCACAGTACACCTCTATATCTACACGAATCACTATGTGCCAATGCACTTTTTCAAATACCCACGAATCATAATATATGTGCCAATGCACTTCTCCATGCAGCTACCACTGCCATGGCCCACCTCCCTAATCTCCACGGATTCCAGTTGTGCTAATGCACTGAAATCACACAGCTGTTCCTGCTGTGATACACCACCATATCTCCTAGAATTCCATTGTGCCAATGTACCTCTTCTTGCAGCTTCCGCTGCCATGTTACAGGTCTCCTCATAACACATAACAGCATATAGAATATCCACATGAATGAGGGCATATTATGGAATCAGACATGTGCCCGTCCAATATAACGATCATCACCATGAATCATACAGAATCTCCAGATTAATACGTGAATTACATAAATCCACATCACAGAATAATATGCAAGACATGATCACAGTATGAGGTAGACTCGGGCTAAGTAATCCATCACATCATAAGCACAATACGAACAAGACCTTGCCCCGTCACTGCCTCTAGCCAACTATATATATATATATATATATATATCCTTCCACCCCCAGATCACGTGAACGATGACGCTCCGCCCAAGGTCGTACACACCCTTGAGCCTCGAATGATCGTTCACAGAGCTTTTGACTGCACTTTAATCACGGATCACCGCGTGAGAGAGAAAGAGCGCTAACCGCTACGCCACTCATGCTCCCGTTGTTGGACAAAGATGCCTCTTAACCAAGCCTGGATGCTACCGTATTGTCAGACCTTCTTCATCCTTCTCACTGTTATCTCTCTGGGGCTAAGAACTGGTGTTCTCTGCACGCGACGCAGTAAAGTTGTTGAGGCATAGCATGGTATCGGACTGGGAGAAGGTAACGGCGGCTAAATTTTATTTTTTAAACTCCTAAAACTCAGACTGACTTATATAGTGTTAAATTTTTAGTTTTTTAGTCTGTTTCCAGAGCCATAGTTAGCCACATCGGGCTCTAGTGCCATTTACTGTTGCACCCCCTATTCGAACCCGTCTCCAATATGAAAAGAAGGGAAACAGCTCGCGGAGTCCCTTCAGTAGGGATATAACTATAGGTCTTCCTCCCGCTTCCCTCGGCCCCCCCCCCCCCTCCCTCAAATCGGGCTTGCTATTTTGCCTTACATTGCAATACTTAAAATGACCAGCCAATCCCTGTTATACGAGACAGTGCCGTATTTTAAGGATTTGCACCTGGAACCGTACTACTTCGCTCGGGACGCCTAAATGTCTCATTTTTGTTTTTTTTTTAAACACATGTCCAATATTATTCTGTATTCTCATCTTTGTTCACCACAAGTTAATTCCCAGAATACTGAAATGATCTTAGTGGAGTTGTTGGTATTTTGAAGAAGAAGAAGAAGGAGGAGGAGGAGGAAGAGGAGGAGGAATAGAAGAAGTAGTAGAGAAGAAGATCTTTATTTTTCTTTTTCTTTTTAAAGAGTAAAGAATTGGGCACGGAGGCCCGTCGTACATTCTGCCCTTAAGAGAGAGAGAGAGAGAGAGAGAGAGAGAGAGAAAGAGAGAGAAAGAGAGAGAGAGAGAAAGTTGATGTATATGTGAATCATGCACAATATTTTTTCAAGGCTGGTGTCACGACTAAACAAAATTTATTTTGTCCTCACTTTCCAACAACTAGAAAAAATCTCTGACAGCCAAGTTGCCAAGAAGAAGAAGAAAAGTGGACTCTGTAGAGATATACAACAAATAGACCCCATTGCCACATTTGTCATTTGTAAGTAAACTTATAAACATGGCCTACTCATCATAATTCTGGGTTAAAATTTAGATTTATCTCCGTCCATTCCCTTCTAGATTCAGCGTCTCGTATAACTTAGAAAAGATTATCAAGTTATAATATTTAAATATTTCAACCCCTACAAAGTGACTTTTGTTCCAGTTTCTATACAAGCCATTAAAAGTTCATCAAAATTCTAATCCCCTAGTCGACTTCACTAGACACAAGGTCTAGTTTCAAGTAACATATCATTTGAAAGAATATTATCAAAAGAAATCTTTATTAGAAACAAACTGGACACACAAAAAAAAACAAAAAACTAGATGTTTCGTGGTTCTTGGAGGTTTGTTGAACCCAGGAGATAAACTAGCAAATCAAATGTAGGCTGTGAGATATAGAGAGTTTGTTGAAACTGAGAGATAAACTAGCAAATCAAATGTAGACTGTGAGATATAGAGAGTTTGTTGAAACTGAGAGATAAACTAGCAAATCAAATGTAGGCTGTGAGATATAGAGAGTTTGTTGAAACTGAGAGATAAACTAGCAAATCAAATGTAGACTGTGAGATGTAGAGAATTTATTGAAACTGAGAGATAAACTAGCAAATCAAATGTAGGCTGTGAGATATAGAGAGTTTGTTGAAACTGAGAGATAAACTAGCAAATCAAATGTAGACTGTGAGATGTAGAGAATTTATTGAAACTGAGAGATAAACTATCAAATCAAATGTAGACTGTGAGATGTAGACTGAGATCTAGACTGTGAGATATAGGGAGTTTGGGGACATTCTGGTAGACTATTTAGTGGAGCGAAAGATGATATTAAACTGACGAAATAACTTGACAATTTCTTAATTTTGTAGATATCAGATCAAATGCAGTGTCAAACAGGAATATACGGAGACAGAGACAGATAGACAGACAGACAGACAAATGCAGACAGACAGACAGACAGACGTAACAAAGCAAAATAAATCAACACGTGAAAAAATGATATCTAGAAAGGAACCACCTTAAACCCCAGACTGATGAACGGAAGCAGAATTTTAACTAATACAGACAGATCAAACGAGAACAGATTGATGGAAACGGCGATAAAGGAAAGGAAAAAAAAAACACTTGCAGAATTCCATCATTACAATTTTTCTACCGCCTAAAAATATTGAAAGAGAGGAGACAAAAGGGCGTCCAAGCTTTCTGCACAGACATAATGGAGCAAAGAAGACAGAAAAACAAGAACAAAAACAATGAATTCATTATTTTGGATATTGATATATTGATTTCAGGGCAGAAAACAATCTGACGTGAGGAAATCTTCCCGCGGGAGCACATTTATCACCGTCAGCCCGGCACCCCCCGAGGTTGGCCTGTTGATGGATGTACAATTGAAATACGCATCCATGTCTGCGTTATTTGATATAAAACTGCTGCTATTCTCTTTAGCTTCTAAAGCGTAGGTTAATATTCGCGTGACTGCTCCAAGCTTTGATATATTTTTTTATGCACGTTTACACGTAGGACTGATTCTTTTAAGTTTTGTCTACAGATTGTTCCTGGCGTAGATAATAAGGTAGATTTAAGACTAATCGTTCAAACTGTTTCAACTTGTAAACTTTAAGTAAATTAGCGGTGGCTTGTTATATCATGAGAGGATAAAAACATATAAATTATTATTTTTACTTAAAACTGTTCAAGTTTATCATCATCAGGTGCCATGGCGACTGGCGTTGGCTATATGTATGCTACCCCATAGTTCCCGATCCCTTATGCAGGCCATCAGTTCAGTTGGTGATCTCCTCTCACACCATCTCATCAGACTGTCCAGTATCATTTCTCTTGGCCTTCCTCTGCCTCTTCTTCCCTCTGTTTTTCCTGTTACAATATTTTCAATGCCTCCTCTTCTCATTGCATGCTCTCTCTCTCTCTCTCTGTACCTTAAGTGCCCAGGGCACATGGGGCTTCCGCAAGGGTTTTCCACAAATGCCTGTCCTTTGCCTTTTTTTCTGCTCTTGCCCAGGTGAGCCCTCTATTGCTCAACATCCTTTCTGTTGTTCTTCTCCATGTCTCTTTTGGTCTACCCTTACTTCTACTCCCCTGTGGTGTCCATCTTAGTGCTATTTTTGATAATGAGTTGTCAGTCATTCGGAGCACATGTCCCAACCATCGCCAGCGTCTTTCCTCAATAATTGTTGTCAGTGGTTTCATCTGCATTTCTGCTATTAAGATGTTATTTCTTATAGTGTTTGGCCAAAATATTTTTCTAATTCTTCGTAAACATTTAGTCTGGAAAGAATTCAACTTGTTTTCTATGGTTTTGGTGATTTTCCAGCATTCACTTCCATAGCATTGCATGCTCTATGAAAGTATATTGTCTCTCTCTTATTTTGTTTACAAAACTTTTTATTGTCTCTCCAGCTCATCTCAAACATTCTCCGTTTGTTATTTTTGCTGTCCAGGGAATTCGCAACATTCTTCTAATAAACCACATTTCTGCTGCTTCCAGTGATCTTTGCACAGGCCTGCCTATTGTCCATGATTGACTTCCATATAACAATATAGGTTCAGTATAGCATTTTAGGACTCGTTTTCTAACATTCATTGATAAGGATGCTTTGCATATGTTCCTCTTTCCTGAAATGCAGTCTTTGATTGGCCTATTCTGTTCCTAATTTCTGTTCTCCATTTTCAATCAGAAGTTGTATCTGCTTCAAGGTATTTGAAATTCTGCAGCTGATTTTCTGTCGTTTTCAAGCTTATAACGAACAGTTTTATTCAACTGTTCCGTACGAGCGAAGGCGCTGTCAGATTTAGCAATTAAGCGACCCATAACTGACATAGAAGTAAGGGTAGACCAAAAGAGACATGGAGAAGAACAATAGAAAGGATGTTGAGTAATAGAGGGCTCACCTGGGCAAGAGCAGAAAAAAGGCAAAGGACAGGCATTTGTGGAAAACCCTTGCGGAAGCCCCATGTGCCCTGGGCACTTAAGGTTCAGAGAGAGAGAGAGAGAGAGAGAGAGAGAGAGAGAGAGAGAGAGAGAATTGACATGCTAATGTCAGGGTTGGTGAACTATAGCTGATCAAGACCCTGTCCCAACTTCTCTGTTGTATATTCATCATTTACACGTGTTCATCTTACTTTCTGTCACTTTTGTTCCTTCTGCCGCTTTCCTCATCCTTTCTATCTTCCCGTAAAACTGAACCACACACCTGTTATTTCCCGTTATTGCTAGAACCATTTCTACCCCAATCGTCGTTTCTCTTATCGTCTGTATGCTGGTTGAATCGATGTACTTTGGAGATATTTACCATACAAATCTTCGGCTATTAAAAGAAAGATATTCTTCGAGCTAAATATTTTATATATACATACATACATACACACATATGCATATATATCCCGATCGTTCCAGAAACTTTACATAAATAAATAGAAAAACATACGTAGATCGTTCAATAAAACCCTATATAAATAAACAGAAAGATATAAGTAGATCTTTCCACAAAACCCCATATAAGTAAATAGAAAGACATAAGTAGGTCTTTCCACAAAATCCCACATAAATAAATAGAAAGACATAAGTAGATCTTTCCACAAAACCCCATATAAGTAAATAGAAAGACATAAGTAGATATTTCCACAAAACCCCACACAAATAAATAGAAAGACATAAGTAGGTCTTTCCACAAAACCCTACATAAATAAACAGAAAGACATAAGTAGATCGTTCCACAAAACCCCACATAAATAAATAGACAGACATACTTACGGTGTCTGCCAAAAGCAAACCCCCCCCCCCCCAATGTTGCGCAAAGCAGTTTCAGGCATTATCTAGTACAGTGTTTCCCATGCTTCTTCGATCTCTCGCTCCCTTTCCTCCCTCGTCACATCCTCATTGCCCCCTTCCCCTTATGTACTACTCGTACATAAAAAAAAATTCTATTAAAACTGGGATATGTATTACATAACTAAAACTTCAATAAGCAAACCAATTTAACAATATGAAAGAGTATATTTACAACTCTCCTCCTGCATTATTTTCTCAGCTTTTAATGTGATGGGTGAGTTTTATGTAGGGGCACAATTTTCTCAATATCAGGTTGAAAAGTATTAAGAAGGAAAGTACAGCTGCCCCCGTCTTTTGCTTCGTTTTTCATCAACAAGCCCCCCCCCCCCCCCCCCCACACACACTAACCTGTTTTCTTCCACTGCCATTCACACCCCCCCCCCACACTAACCTGTTTTCTTCCACTGCCACTCACACCCCCCCTACATTAACCTGTTTTCTTCCACTGCCACTCACACCCCCCCCCTACACTAACCTGTTTTCTTCCACTGCCACCCAAACACCCCCACACTAACCTGTTTTCTTCCACTGCCACTCCCACACCCCCATACTAACCTGTTTTCTTCCACTGCCACTCACACCCCCCCTACATTAACCTGTTTTCTTCCACTGCCACTCACACCCCCATACCAACCTGTTTTCTTCCATTGCCACCCAAACACCCCCACACTAACCGTTTTCTTCCACTGCCACCCACACCGCCCACACTAACCTGTTTTCTTCTACTGCCACCCACACCCCTTCCCAACACTAACCTGTTTTCTTCTACTGCCACCCACACCCCTTCCCCACACTAACCTGTTTTCTTCCACTGCCACCCACACCTCCCCCCACTAACCTGTATTCTTCCACTGCCACCCACCCCACCCCCACACACTAACCTGTTTTCTTCCACTGCCACCCACACCTCCCCCCACTAACCTGTATTCTTCCACTGCCACCCACCCCCTCCACTAACCCTTTCTGTTTCACTGCCTTCCTCGGTGCTTTGGAAAGCCCAATGGCTGGGGGGGGGGGGAGAGAAGGACATTAACGCCCACTTTAGTACCTCTACGCTATCATCCTACCTCTTTTTAATCCTTAGCGTTAAGTAGATATTCCTTGTAAGGAATCTAATAAATATGTAGAGGGCATCGTATAAAGGATATACGTAGTTCGAAGAATGGCTGTACATGTATATCATGCAAACAAAAAAGTTTCTCATCTTTACACAAAGAAATAAACTGCATTAAAAAAAAAAACCCACACGGGTCACGTTCATCAATCACGATTTAGCGTTTTAAAACTCGAAGCTCCGCCATTTTGTTTCTAAAGTATCTCCTCGCTGACTGAATGTCAGTTACGCCAGCATTTGTATTGAAGAGCGCATTGTCCTCGCGCATTTCCTTCTATTTCCGGTTCTTGTCTCCGTAGTTCCGCTTCCGGTACACCAGTGCAATGGACAGCGTGACACTTTATGAAACGGATTTTTTTAGATGCTTTTGTATGTGATCCCAGGTATCCGGGCTTCAAATACAAACTAAGATATTGATTCTGTCCTCGTTCAAGTTTTAGAAATGGAATTCTGAAAAAATATTTGTAAATTATGCATGAAGTAATCCACCGATTACATTGTCAGATAGATTACATTAACCGAGTAAAACTGTGTCCGAGGTAATTGTCAATGGTTGATCTTTGCTTGTGTGTGTGTGTGTGTGTGTGTGTGTGTTTTGCTTCGTATTAACATCGAGAAGAAAAATATTGACGATCAAAAAGATCTTTTCCCTTGTTATTAATTATGAAAGAACATAAAGATCTCGTGACGATGTTGAAAGGGTTTATTGAGAAGATAAGCTGACTGGCTTCATTCTATTACTTTACTGTAACCAACTTCTTATCCGACACATTGCGCTTGTTATATGAGTAGCACGGCGTTTGCAGAAGGTAACGAAGAGGAAAATTAAAAAGAAGAAAGCTAAGAATAAGAAAACAAATAAAATGAGATGATGAGAAGCAGAAGAAGAAAAAGCAGCAGAACAAGAAACAAGAAGAAGAAAGAAGAAGAAAGAAGAAGAAGACAGAAAAAGAAAGAAGAAGACTCAGAAGAAAGAAGAAGAACAAGAAGCAGCAGAAGAAAAAAAGAAGAAGAAGGAGAAGCAGTAGAAGAAGAAGACACAGGAGAAGAAGAAAGAAGACGAAGAAGCAGAAGAGTAAAGAAGAAGAAGAAGCAGCAGCAGAAGAATAAAGAAGAGGAAGAAGAAGAAGAAGTAGTAGCAGAAGAAGAAGAAGCAGACGAAGAAAGAAGAAGAAGTAGAAGAAGAAGCAGAAGCAGCAGAAGAAGAAATAAGGAGCAGAAGAGGAAAGAAGAAGCAGCAGAAGAATAAGCAACAGAAGAAGAAAGAAGAGGAACGAAGAAGAAGATGAAGCAGTATAAGAAGAAGAAAAAAAGAAGGCAAAGAAACAGAAAGAAGAAGACGAAGCAGTAAAGAAGAAGAAGACGCAGAAGAAGAAGAAAGAAGACGAAGAAGCAGAAGAGTAAAGAAGAAGAAGAAGCAGAAGAAGAAAGAAGAAGAAGCAGCAGAAAAAGGAAGAAGAAGAAGAAGCAGTAGAAGAAGAAGAAAAAAGAAGGTGAAGACGCAGAAGAAGAAGAAGAAGCAGTAGAAGAAGAAGAAGACGCAGCAGAAGAATAAAGAAGACCAAGAAGCAGCAGAAGAAGAAGAAGAAAAAGAAGAGAAGGAAGAAGAAGAAAAAAGAGGAAGAAGAAGAAGAAGAAACAGATGAAGAAAGAAGAAGAAGGAGAAGAAGAAGAAAAAAGAAGAAAAAGAGAAGGAAGAAGAAGAAAAAAGAAGAATAAGAAGGAAGAAGAAGAAGAAGTAGAAAAATAAAAAGTAGAAGAACCAACAGAAGAAGAAGAGGAAGAATAAGAAGCAGAAGAAGAAGTAGCAGCAGAAGAGGAAAAAAGAAGAAGAAACAGTAGAAGAAGAAAGAAGAAGAAGAGGAAAGAAAAAGAAGCAGAAGAAGAAAGAGGAAGAAGCAGCAGAAGAGGAAAAAAGAAGAAGAAACAGCACAAGAAAAAAGAAGAAGAAGAAACAGTAGAAGAAGAAAGAAGAAGAAGCAGCAGACGAAGAAAGAAGAAGAAGCAGCAGAAGAAGAAAGAAGAAGGAGCAGTAGCAGAAGAAGAAAGGAGAAAAGGCAGCAGCAGAAGAGGAAACAGCAAAAGAATAAAGAAGAAGAAGAAACAGCAGAAGGGGAAAGAAGAAGAAGCAGAATAAGGAAGAAGAAGCAGCAGCAGAAAGAAGTCGAAGAAGCAGAAGAAGCAGCAGAAGAAGAAAAAGCAGCAGAAGAAGCAGCAGAAGAATAAGAAACAGCAGAAGAGGAAAGAAGAAGAAGCAAAAGATGAAAGAAGAAGAAGCAGCAGCAGAAGAAAGAGGATGATGAAGCAGCAGAGGAAAGAAGGAGAAAAAAGCAGAAGAAACGGCAACAGAAAAAGAAGAAACAGTAGAAGAAGAAAGAAGAAGAAGCAGCAGAAGAAGAAAGAAGACGAAGAAGCAGCAGCAGAAGAAGAAGCAGCAGAAGGATAAAGAAGAAGAACAAACAGGAGAGGAGGAAAGAAGAAGAAGAAACAGCAGAAGAAGAAGTAGAAGAAGAAGAAAGAAGAAAAGGAAGCAGCAGCAGAAGACGAAAGAAGAAGAAGAAAATAGAAGCAGCAGCAGAAGAAGAACAAAAAGCAGAAGAAAAAAAGAAGAAGACAGAGAAGAAAAAGGAAGAAAGAAAGAAAGGAAGAAGAAGCAACAGAAGAAGAAGAGAAAAAAAGAAGGCAGAGAAGAAAAAGAAAGAAAGAAAAAAGGAAGAAAGAAAAAAGGAGAAGAAGCAACAGAAAAAGAAGAAGAAGAAGTAGAAGAAGAAGAATAATGGTGATAATAAAGACATAAAAAAATGAATAAAACCAAAATGATAATTCTAATGAAAAGAAGCGAGAGAACAGACTGCCCGATCTGGCAATCACCGACACATAGATGCTATGCTAGAGTCAGGTTTGGTGAACCATATCTGACCAAGACCCTGTCCCTCCCCGCCCCCCCCCCCCAACTCTGTTGGTACCCCAGGTAACAGGTCTAGCCTGGCTAATGGTGCAGGGATCGCTGTGTCTGCTAAAGAAGTAATGCACGTCCTCCTTTTTTTTTTTTTTTGTAAGCTCCATACAGAGACTGAAAAAAGTCTCTGTAACGCGCTCCCTATCCGAGACCATGTTGTGCCTCAACATTTTCACCGCACTGACTGCAAAGAGCACCATTTCGCAGTTCCAAAGACTTAGAAGAAGAAGAATTGATGATGATGGTGGTGGTGTGGTGGTCTGACAAGAATAACAACACTGAATAAAGACACTATTTGACAAGTTAGAATCGTTGATCACATATTCGTGACAGCCCTAGAAGAAACTTACAACCCAAGGTAGATTTTCACCAACCCGTAACCGACAAACAAAACACAAAAGTGTGACACCTTCCTCTCTGCCGCCCTCCGTATCCTGAGCTTTCTGAGCTAAAGGCAGTGGCGTACCGTGTGGGTGAGCTACCGCTCCGGGCTCCGTGGTGGTGAGAGAGGGGGGGGGGGGCTGGGTGAGATACTGCTCCGGGCTCCGTGTTGATGAGGGGGGGGGGTGAGCTGCTGCTCTGGCTCGGTGTTGGTTAGAGGGGGTAAGCTGCTGCTCCGGGCTCCATGTTGGTGAGAGGGGGTGAGCTACTTTCCGGGCTCAGTGTTGGTGGAGGTGAGCTACTCTCCGGGCTCCGTGTTGGTGAGCTGCTGCTCCGGGGTCCGTGGTGGTGAGAGAGGGGGGCTGGGTGAGCTACTGCTCCGGGCTCCGTGTTGGTGAGGGGGGTGAGCTGCTGCTCCGGGCTCCGTGTTGGTGAGAGGGGGTGAGCTGCTGCTCTGGGCTCGGTGTTGGTTAGAGGGGGTAAGCTGCTGCTTCGGGCTCCGTGTTGGTGAGATGGGGTGAGCTACTCTCCGGGCTCAGTGTTGGTGGAGGTGAGCTACTCTCCGGGCTCCGTGTTGGTGGGGGGGGGGGAGTGAGCTACTCTCTGGGCTCCGTGTTGGTGGGGGGGGGAGTGAGCTACTCTCCGGGCTCCGTGTTGGTGGAAGGGAGTGAGCTACTCTCCGGGCTCCGTGTGGGGGGGGGGGGGTGAGCTACTCTCCGGGCTCCGTGTTGGTGGGGGGAGGGGAGTGAGCTACTCTCCGGGCTCCGTGTTGGTGGGGGCGCTGGGTGAGGTACTGCTCCGAGCTCCGTGGTGAGGGAGGGGGTGGGTGGGTGAGCTACTGCTCCGGGCTCCGCGATGAGAGGAGCGCCAAAGCGAAGCATTCTTTCTTTACTGGCCCTGCTGTGTCCTCGCAGATTGTTATAAATAAATAATCTACATAAATAATCTACATAAATAATCTACATAAAAAATAGAGCGTCTGCTTTCTGGCGCTTTGGAATGAAAGTGTGTAATCCGCCATGGGCGCTGACAACCACAGTTACGCCACTGGCTGAAGCGGGTTGGGGTGGGTTGGTAGACGGGGTTAGGACATGTAAAAACTCGTACTAAAGTAACAGTGAGATCAGCAATGGGTCACTGTGTTCCACCGGCGAGCAGCGAAGAAGCCAACACAGTCTGTTAGCCAGGCAACCTCTTCAAGAACATCCCGTCTCACACAGCGAAGCCAGAACTTGTAATCAAGCATCATTTACAGGAAGCTTTGGGCTGGTCAGCGCATCCTAACAATCAGATGCCAGAACTATCGCGTCAAGAACATGTTTACAAACACAAAACAGCAAGCCACTCGCACAGTAGAGGAACAAGGCACATTTTTGTATGGTTAGACCTTGAGGAACAAAAAATCGTAAACAAAGCACTTGTAGACATTCGAGACAAAAAAAAATGACAAAGAATTAACCGAGACTCGAACCCCGAACTCCGATAAGGACGGTTTAAAAAAAAAAATATATATATATATACTGGCCCTGCTGTGTCCTCGCAGATTGTTACAAATAAATAATTTACACAATAATTTACACAATAATTTACACAATGAGGCTTTCGTACAGTAAAGTAACAGAACACAGTTTTATAGGATTAAATTTCGACAAAAATCGTAGACAGAACACTTTTAGACACGAGAGAAAGAAAAATCACCTGGGATTCGAACCACGGACTCCGGTAGGACGAGCAGCCGTCTAGTCATGAGAGAACAGCGTGCCAACGAACTACGCTATCTAGATCTAGCACCCAACAAAGGTGTTTGAAAGCGAAGTCATTAGTACCTGTCCAGTCGAAGCGAAGATCTTGGAACCCGGACAGAAACGAGGTCATGACACAGACGAGTAACCGTCTAGCTACGAGAGAACAGCGCATTAATCAACTTAGCCGTATAGCACCCCCCAAAAAGCACTTTCCACATCGGGAGCCATCATATCCCATAAATTAGATACACCGACTACACTGTCCTTTTATGAAGCAGCTCAAACAGTTTCTTCTCTCAACCGTGAGACACAGCGAAGTTCATAACCAACAAAACCAAACTATGATAAATGGCAATGTGAGAATCAAACCGAAAATTAATATGAACTACGAAGAGCTGGAAAGGCTAAATAAATTTGAATATCAAGGTTCAGTCATCACTACTAAAAATGACTGGAGATTGGAAATCAGAAGAAGATTAGCAGCTGCATCACAGAAACTAGCATACACGAAGACAATGTCACAAGGTACCAACAAGAAAACAAAGTTATGTTTACTAAGAACTTACATATTCCCAGTGGCAACATACGAATGCGAGAAGTGGACACAACACAAATCGCCAGAAAATAGATTAGCTGCATTTGAAATGAAATGTTATAGAAGGTTAAGATAAGTTTCTGTATAATTTGTACGATGGTCCCTTTGTCTCCCTCCAATGTCTCGTTCCTCTTTCCCAAAAGGTGCTCTCGGAGAGACATCTGTTTAATTATGACCAAATTTAAAACGTGTTCGTGTGATCGAACCAGGGGGCTTTCCCTGGCCTGACCCTTGTATTTTCGAATGTACTTAATTTGTAACCTGTCATTGCGTGAGAGCAATCCATTCATGACCGATGCTGGGCCGAGGGCCGCTGTTGGCAGAAACCTGATGCAACAATCCTCTTCTTACATGTCTCCACACACTCGTGTACGCATGCGCGATCAGGAAATCTAATTTAATGACACGCATGCTCTTCTAAAGTAGCATGTTCTAGCCTCCATCTCATCCATTATACTGCCATCTGTATTTTCAAATCGGCCATGCGGTATTCTGTCTGCCAATATATTTACAATTATAAACGTCCCTTTTTCTGTACTTTAGTTCTGGCGTCTTTTATTCTGCCTACGTCACCACGAACACGAACAAATGGCGAAAATGTTTTCAAAGAGTAAAGAACTGGCCATTCATGTCACGCTGACAATCTTCCCTTCTTCCTATCGCAGCCAGCCAACATAAATATCACATATACGATCATTTACGTATAGGAGTCAATAATAAACGTGATATAACCAGATTTTAAGTATAACCTCCCGCGCATTACGTGAGTGAAACAAAAATTTGAATGTTTTCAGAGAATGGATAAGAATATAAAGATGAGTTTTTTCCGGTTAAAATGTATAACTTTATTGTTACATTATAACCATACTACTTTGTAATGGTGATATTATCTGTAACAACGGTATTTTGAAAGCTAAACGACAGAAATAGTGGTACATGCAGTTAAAACTAGTAGTAGTAGTAGTAGTAGTAGTAGTAGCTGTAGTAGTAGTAGTAGTTTATATTAGTATTAGTAGTTTGTAATAGTAGCATTAGTGATAGCAGTTTAGTAGTAGTAGTAGTAGTAGTAGTAGTAGTAGTAGTAGTAGTAGTAGTAGTAGCAGTAGAAAAAGAAGAAGTTTCTAGTAGTTAGTAGTGATAGTAGTTGTTGTAGGAGTATCAGCAACAGTAATAGTAGCAGTATTGGTAGTAGTTAGTAGTAGTGATGTTGGCAGTTGTAGTAAAAATGGCACTAGACAGTAGAATATAGTAGTGGTAGTAGCAGTAACAGTAGTAGTAGTAGTAGTAGTAGTAGTAGCAGCAGCAGCAGCAGTAGCAGTAGTAGTAGTAGTAGTAGAAGTAGTAGTAGTAGTAGTAGTAGTAGTAGTAGTAGTAGTAGTAGTAATTTCCTTTGTAGTGTTGGAACTTCTTGCAATATTTGTACGACGAGAGAAAAACATTTCAAGCAGCAATCGTAAAGCTGTATAAACAACTAAAGTTGTATAAACAACTAAAGCTGTATAAACAACTAAAGTTGTATAAACAACTAAAGCTGTATAAGCAATTAAAACTGTATAAACAACTAAAACTGCATCTGAAAGGCTGCTAAACTACTTTCTCCTCAACGCCTATATTAAATGCTCCGATTCGTATAACGAGATATCGAATAACGGCGCCACTATCAACGACAGAGAGAACACGAACTTGCATGATTTTTATTAATCTCGTAAATCGAGAATTTTTTAAACTACATAATCCACAAAACGATCCATACAAATATAAATGGCCTTTAAGAAAATGACGATCGTTATATGAGTGTCGAAAATACAGATAGCACATTCTCTATCACTCATCCGATCAATTATCATCGCTCTCGTTTCTTTTTTCATAATTTTGTAACAAGTTCCTGGTTGTATAAACCAGGGGGCGATCAGTTAAAGCTGGACTGGTCGTGCAGATACAATGGATTCACGCAGAGGGTGACGGCTGGACAAGATTGATTGGAAAGGTCATGAGACCCGGGTCTAAACTTGATCTGTGCGAACTGAGTGTGGAGAAAGCGATCTGCAGAATATCTTCTGTGTAAGGGACGATGTCGTTTCTGTGTAAAGTTGTAGTAGTTGCTTTTGCAGCAAAAGCAGCAGCAGCAGCAGTAGTAATAATAATTGTAGTAGTAGTAGTAGCAATATTAATAATAAAAGCAGCAGCAGTAGTATAGGCCAAGCAAAGACTGCATTTCAGAGAATGAGAAACATATTAGCTAACACATCTTTATCAATGAATGTTAGAAAACGAGTCCTAAAATGCTATATTGAACCTATCTTGTTATATGGAAGTGAATCATGGACAATAGGCAAGTCTGCACAAAAATCACTGGAAGCAGCAGAAATGTGGTTTATTAGAAGAATGTTGCGAATCCCCTGGACAGCAAAAATAACTAATGAAGAATGTATGAGAAGAGCTGGAGAGACAAAAAACCTTGTCAGAAAGATAAGAGAGAGACAATGTACTTTCATAGGACATGCAATGAGAAGAGGGGGCATTGAAAATATTATAACAACAGGAAAAATAGAAGGAAGAAGATCAAGAGGAAGACCAAGAGAAATGATACTGGACAGTCTGACGGGATGGTGTGAGAGGAGATCACCAACTGAACTGATGGCCTGCATGAAGGATCGGGTACTCTGGAGAAGCATAATAGCCAACGCCAGTCGGCACGGCACCTGATGATGATGATGAGCAGTAGTAGTAGTAACAGTGGTTGTAGTAATAATAATAATAATAATCATAATTGTAGTAGTAGTAGTAATATTAATAATAAAAGCTACAGCAGTATTAGTAGCAGTAGTTGTAATTGTAGTAGTAGTTGTTCTAGTAGTAGTAGCAGTAGTAGTAGTAATAATAATAATAGAAGCAGTAGTAGTAGCAGCACTAGTAGCAGTAATAATAATAGACGCAGCAGCAGTAGTAGTAGTTGTAGTAGTAGTAGTAGTAACAGTAGTACTAGCAGTAGTAGTAGTAATAATAATAATATTAATCATAGAAGCAGCAGCAGCAGTAGTAGTAGTAGTAGTAGTAGTAGTAGTAGTAATAATAATAATAGAAGCAGCAGCAGTAGTAGTAGTAGTTGATGTAGTTGTAGCAGCAGCAGTAGTAGTAGTAATTGATGTAGTTGTAGCAGCTGCAGTAATAATAATAATTGAAGCAGCAGTAGTAGTAGTAATAATAATAATCACAGAAGTAGCAGCAGTAGTAGTAGTAATAATAATAATAATAATCATAGAAGTAGCAGCAGTAGTAGTAGTAGTAGCAGTAGTAGTAGTAATAATAATAATAATAATCATAGAAGTAGCAGCAGTAGTAGTAGTAGTAGCAGTAGTAGTAGTAATAATAATAATAATAATCATAGAAGTAGCAGCAGTAGTAGTAGTAGTAGCAGTAGTAGTAGTAATAATAATAATAATAATCATAGAAGCAGCAGCAGTATTAGTAGTAGTAGTAATAGTAGTAGTAGTAGTAGTAGCAGTAGTAGTAGTAATAATAATAATCATCATAATCATAGAAGTAGCAGCAGTAGTAGTAGTAGTAGCAGTAGTAGTAGTAATAATAATAATCATCATAATCATAGAAGTAGCAGCAGTAGTAGCAGTAGTAGCAGTAGTAGTAGTAATAATAATAATAATAATCATAGAAGCAGCAGCAGTAGTAGTAGTAGTAGTAATAGTAGTAGTAGTAGTAGTAGCAGTAGTAGTAGTAATAATAATAATAGAAGCAGCAGCAGTAGTAGTAGTAGTTGATGTAGTTGTAATAGTAGCAGCAGCAGCAGCAGCAGTAGTAGTAGTAGTAGTAGTAGTAGTAGTAGTAGTAGTAGTAGCGGTAGTAGTAGAAGTAGCAGCTGCAGTAATAATAATAATTGAAGCAGCATTAGTAGTAGCAGTTGTTGGTATAGTAGTAGTAGTAGTAGTAGTAGTAGTAGTAGTAGTAGTAGTAGTAGTAGTAGTAGTAGTAGTAGTAGAAGCAACAGCAATAGTAGCAGTAGTTGTTGTTGTGGTAATGGTAGAAATAATTATAGGAATAACAGTAGTAATAATAATGTTAATAATAATAATATTAATAATAATAGTAGCAGTAATAATAATAAAATTGGCGAACTACTTTGCGAGCCCTATGTGGTAGTAATAATAATAACAATAACAATAATAACAAAAGTAGTAGTAGCGGGTATTGTAGTAGCGGCGATTTTAATCTTTTAGTTGAATTAGTAGTAGTAGTAGCAGTAGTAGTAGTAGTAATAGTAGTAGTAATAGCAATAGTAGTAGTTGCTGTTGTTGTTGTAGTAATGATAATAATAGCAATAGTAGTAATAATAACAGTAGTAACAGTAGTAGTAGTAGTAGTAGTAGTAGTAGTAGTACTTGCAGTAGTATTAGTAGTAGTCATAATAATAGTCATAATAGTAGTAATAATAGTTGTAGTAGTAATAACAGTAGTAGTAGTAATAGTTGTCATGGTGGTGATGGTGGTAATAGTAGTAATAGCAGCAGCAGTTGTGGTGGTAGTAGGTTTTTCCTTTTGTTCTTGACACTTAAAATAATTTCTTCATTCTTGTTTTGTAATATCTAGATTCACTTCCTCGTTTTGTAATATGTAGATTCATTTCCTTGTTTTGTAATATGTAGATTCACTTCCTTGTTTTGTAATATGTAGATTCAATTCTTTGTTTAGTAATATCTAGATTCACTTCCTTGTTTTGTAATATCTAGGTTCACTTCCTTGTTCTTATTGTTCTTACTCTTACTCTTGGCACTGGAGTTGTTGATATTGTTGTTGTTGCTGTTGTTATTATTATTGTTACTGCTGCCTGAAGTAAGTGGAGATTGATTCACAACCTCAAAACCCCACATTTTTACAGTCTCATGACCTCAAAACCCCACATTTTTACAGTCTCACGACCTCAAAATCCCACATTTTTACAGTCTCACAACCTCAAAACCCCACATTTTTACAGTCTCACAACCTCAAAACCCCACATTTTTACAGTCTCACAACCTCAAAACCCCACATTTTTACAGTCTCACAACCTCAAAACCCCACAGCGTCACAGTCACACAACCTCAAAATCCCACAGCCTCACAGTCCCACAACATCAAAATCCCACAGCCTCACAGTCCCACAACATCAAAATCCCACAGCCTCACAGTCCCACAACATCAAAATCCCACAGCCTCACAGTCCCACAACATCAAAATCCCACAGCCTCACAGTCCCACAACATCAAAATCCCACAGCCTCACAGTCCTATAATCTCAAAATCCTAAAGCCTCACAACAATGACTCCTTGTATATTTATTCGTAGACAAAGATTATTCGAAAAGAAAAAGTTATATACAAAAGAAAAAAAAAGCAACATCAGAAGAGGAAGAAGAAAAGTACATTAGGAAGAAATTAAAGAAAAAAATGGATATAACAAAAACGAAAATGTAAAGGAAATGTCATAAAAATGAGACTGTAAATGAAAGATACCACCAGAGAGACCCTGATATCTCAACATCTGGAGTTACTTGCCCAAATCTCAGCAGGAGTTTACCATTAGCTATAACGGAGAATACCTGGGAACAGACGATGTCTTTAAAGCACTATAAAATGGCATGAAGAAATACAGACAGGGAACTAATGTGTGAATCCTTCGCTATAACATAATCATCACGTTCGTGCACTGTGAAGAACATCAGTTCATAGTTCCACTGAACTAAGAAAAAGAACATTCTAATAAATTAATATATATTTGTGAACCCGAACATCACAAAGGGAATTCAAGAGTAGTACTAGTAGTAGCAGCAGTAGTAGTAGTAATAGTAGCAGCAGCAGCAGTAGCAGTAATAGTAGTAGTTAACAGCAGCAATAGTAGTAGTAGATGTAGCAGTAATAGTAGTAGTAACAGTAGTAATAGTAGTAGTAGTAGCAGCAGTAGTAGTAGTAGTACTAGTAGCAGTAGTAGTACTAGTAGCAGTAGCAGTAATAGTAGTACTGGTAGTAATAGAAGTAATAGCAGCAGTAGTAGTTGTAGTAGCAGTAGTAGTAGTACAGTAATGGTAGTGATAGTAGTGATAATAATAATAATACTAGCGGTAGCAGTAGTATTGGTAGCAGAAGTAATAGTAGTAGTGATAGTAGCAGTAGCAATTGTAGTAGTGGTTGTAGTAGTGTAGTAGGAAGAGTAAAAGTAGTGGAAGTGGTCGTAGTAGTCGTGGTAGTAAAAATAGTAGTAATAGTCGTAGTGGTAGTAGTAGTAGCAGTAGTAGTAGTACTAGTAGCAGTAGTAGTACTAGTAGCAGTAGCAGTAGCAGTAATAGTAGTAATAGAAGTAGTAGCAGCAGTAGTAGTTGTAGTAGCAGTAATAGTAGTACAGTAATGGTAGTGATAGTAGTGATAATAGTAATAATACTAGCGGTAGCAGTAGTATCGGTAGCAGAAGTAATAGTAGTAGTGATAGTAGCAGTAGTAATGGTAGTAGTGGTAGTAGTAATAATATTAGTAGCAATTGTAGTAGTGGTTGTAGTAGTGTAGTAGGAATAGTAAAAGTAGTGGAAGTGGTGGCAGTAGTCGTGGTAGTAAAAATAGTAGTAATAGTCGTAGTGGTAGTAGTAGTAGCAACTGTAGTGGTAGTAATAATAATAGTAGTAGTGGTAGAGGCAGTAGTAGTGGAACTAATTGTAGCAGTATTATAGTACTAGTATTAGTAATAATAGTAGTAGTAATGGTGGTAGTAGTAGTGGTGGTGGTAGTTGTAGTAGAAATGGTAATAGTAGTATCAGTATTAACAGTAGTCGTAGTAGTGTAGTAGTAATAATAGTAATAGCAGAATTATAGTAGTAATAGTAGTAGCAGTAGTAGTAGTAGTAGTAGTAGTAGTAGTGGTGGTGGTGGTAGTAGTAGTAGTAGTAGTAGTAGTAATAGTAGTAGTAGTGGTAGTAGTAGTAGTAGTAGTAGTAGTAGTAGTAGTTGTAGTAGTAGGTGTCCTATTCTATGGAAGCATATCACTGGGCAATCAACAGATCGATGGAAAGATCGCTAGAGGCAACGGAGATGTGGTTTCTTAGAAGAATGTTAAGAGCACCATGGACAGCTAAGAGAACCAAACAGAGAATGTCTGACAAAAGCAAATATAGAAAGAAACAAGGACCGGCTAGCATCGTGGTTAGATCACTCATCTAGCAACCGAATGGTCAAGGGTTCGAATCCCCAGCTGAGCGGGATTTTTTTTTCGACCAATACGGCCCCGAGGTCGACCCAGCCTCGTAAAATGGATACCAGAGAAAATCTGGGAAAGAAAGGCAGCGAGGAAAGGAACTGGCCCACCCTACCTCATACCCTGATGGCCCAGCATAATGAGGTCTCTAACGCTTCATCCCCTACGTCATTTGCTATGGGGCTACCTTTAGAAAGGAACATAATTAAATCCATTAAAAAACGGAAATCATCATTCATTGGACATATAATGAGAAGGGAAGGGCTTGAAAACATCATAACAGCAGGAAAGATAAAAGAAGCAGAGAAGGACAATATGAGAAGATCATGAACAGTCGAAAGCGCTGACACAAGAAAAAAAAATAGTGACAAACTGAGCAGATTGAAAATCTATGTAGAAGAATGACAGCAATTTGATAATCTTATGTCTTTTTGCCAGGAAATCTCCGTTTGTCCCTGTATCAGCACCTTCTCTCCTACTTTTTTTTTTTGTTTTTGGCTGTGGAACTCATTTTCAGATTGAGAACAGGTGTGAACCCCCTTTCCGGTCAGAGAACAGCTGTGAACCCCCTTTCCGGTCAGAGAACAGCTGTGAACCCCCTTTCCGGTCAGAGAACAGCTGTGAACCCCCTTTCCGGTCAGAGAACAGCTGTGAACCCCCTTTCCGGTCAGAGAACAGCTGTGGACCTTTTTCGGCATTTGAACATCTGTGGACCCCGTTTTCCGTCCTGAGAGGAGCTATGAACCCTTTTCCGGCCTGAGACCAGCTGTGGATCCTTTTTCAGACTTGATAAAAGCTGTGGAGCCCCTTTTCGGCTGAGAAAAGCTGTGGAGCCCTTATTAAAAATAAATCAGCAAATAGAACATAGATATGACAATATATTTGTAATCGTGCCAATCAATTTGCCGGTCTGTGGACCCCCAAAACTCCCGTTC
Organism: Achatina immaculata; assembly: GCA_009760885.1. NCBI lineage: Eukaryota > Metazoa > Mollusca > Gastropoda > Stylommatophora > Achatinidae > Lissachatina > Lissachatina immaculata. Next base: position 41,838,705 of record CM019700.1, on the reverse strand, counting down.
ACCCATGGACCCCAGATTAAGAAGCACTGCTATAAACACTGATTTGAATCTGACTGAAAGGTGAGAGTTCAAGGGCAGAATGTCAGACAGGCCAGCCCGCCAAATTCTTCATTCTTTTGAACTATTTGTTTTATCATCATCATCATCATCATCATTATCATCATCGTCATCATTTCATGCCGTCTTCCCACGGAAGGTTGGCTGTAATGAATCTCCACTCTGCTCTGTTTCTTGTCTCGGGCAAGCTGGTTCCTTGTCCATCTCTTGATGTTCTCCACCCATCTGTGTCGTCGTCGTTCTCTTGTTCTCTTCCCTTTGATCATGATTCTCTTGTCTTCTTTTTCTCTTCCCTTCGATCTTGCTTCCCTTGTCTTCTTCTTGTTCTCTCCCCTTTGATCTTGATTCCCTTGTCTTCTTGATTTTCTCTTCCTTTTGATCTTGATTCCCTTGTCGTCTTGTTGTTCTCTCCCCTTTGATCTTGCTTCCCTTGTCTTCTTGTTGTTCTCTTCCCTTTGATCTTGCTTCCTTTGTCGTCTTGTTCTCTTCTCTTTGATCTTGCTTCCATTGTCTTCTTCTTCTCTTCTTTTCAGTCTTGATTCCCTTGTCTTCTTCTTGTTCTCTCCCCTTTGATCTTGACTCCCTTGTCTTCTTCTTGTTCTCTCCCCTTTGAGCATGATTCCCTTGCATTGTTCTTGTTCTCTCTCCTTTGATCTTGCTTCCCTTTTCTTCGTGTTGTTCTCTCCCCTTTGATCATGATTCCCTTGTCGTCTTCTTCTTTTTCTCTCTCCTTTGATCTTGCTTCCTTTGCCTTCTTCTTGTTCTCTTCCCTTTGATCTTGCTTCCCTTGCCTCCTTCTTTGTCTCTTCCCTTTTATCCTGCTTCCCTTATCTTCTTGTTGTAATCGTTCCTTTGATCTTGCTTTCCTTGTCTTTCTGTTGTACTCTCCCCTTTGATCTTGCTTCCCTTGTCTCCTTCTTTGTCTCTTCTCTTTTATCCTGCTTCCCATGTCTTCTTGATGTACTCTTCCCTTTGATCTTGCTTCCCTTGTCTTTCTGTTGTACTCTCCCCCTTTGATCTTGCTTCCCTTGTCTTCTTATTGTTCCCTCCACTTTGATCTTGCTTCCCGTGTCTTTTTGTTGTAATCTTCCCTTCGATCTTTCTTCCAATCCCCGTACTTCTACGCCATAAAAGAATATTGAGTATATGTAGGATTTTACGATATGTAAGTTTCTGTGATATTTGTTTTGATGTAAAGATCTTCCTCATTCTGCTGAAGGTGTTTTTTGCCATTCCTGTTCTTCTTTTAATTTCCATTTCCCATCTTCCATCTTCTGTTACCGTGTGCCTCATATACCTGAAGGTTTTCACCTGTTCAAATCATTCTTCATTTAGTTTCTTATATTTATAGCTGGCTTTATTTCTTCTCTGCTGATTGTCATAACATTTGTCGTTTTTGATATTTATTTCCAGTCCGTACTTTTGACTTTCATCGTTTATTCGCGTCGCTAGATTCTGTGGGTCTGTTTTGGTTCTCTGCCATCAGCACGGCGTTATCTGCATATCTTAGATTAGTGATTGCTATGCTACTGATTTGTGATTAATAATTTGTCAATCAAATTCTGAACCAAACTCTAGAAAAATATGCCTTGTCCCAGGTGTTGTTCAATCTAGTCTCGGAAAAAAGAAATAGAAGAACAATTCATCATTCACTCATTTGGATGTCCCTTGTGGAACTTTGTCTCCCTAACAGCACTCCTGTAGGCCTCTCGGTTGTGAGCAAGATGGCCTGCTGCTGATGCATCCATTTGCAGATCATCAACGATGTCTTGCAGCCATCTTCGCCTTGGTCTTCCTCTTTTTCTTTTCCCCATTATATACCCTTCCAAGACGGTCTTCTCTAGATTATCATGACGTTTCATGTGTCCAAAATATTTCAGTTTTCTCTCTTTAATCCTCTTTACTAGCCAGCCTTCTTCAATATTAAGTTCTTGTAGTATGGATATATTTGTTCTTTTTTTGTGTCCATGATATTTGAAGAATTCTTCTGTAGCATTTACATTCAAATGCATGTATGTGTTTCTCAGCTGTTTTGTTAAGTGTCCTCGTCTCACTGGCATATGTTAGAAGAACAATAAATAAAGAAAAAAAACCACCAACGACAGAAGCAAAATTTTAGGAAACGCTGATGATAAAGGTACAGTAAGAGAATCTTGGCAAGAGACCATTAAAGTCTTCGAGAACGAACAAGCTTAAAAAAAAGTGGAACTAAAGATAAACCAGGAGAGAACTGAATACATCAGAATAGCAAGATCAAAAGATAAACATGAAAATTATATCCAAATAGAAAGTATCAAGATCAAAAGATAAACATGAAAATCATATCCAAATAGAAAGTATCAAGATCAAAAGATAAACATGAAAATCATATCCAAATAGAAAGTATCAAGATTAAAAGAACAGATTCTCCATAAATACCTAGGATCAATATTCAACAGCTCCAACATTATAAGAGATGAGAAAGGGGCTAGAATACACGCTGGAAAGAAGACATATTTTGCCCTTAGCCACTTGTTACAATAAAAAAACTCTACCCCACAACACCAAACTAAACATATATAAAACAGATTAGACCAGATATACTATACATGCCAGAAACATGGAATACAGCTAAACAAGATGAAAACTAAATGCAAACATTTGAGAACAGAATCCTGAGAAGAATTTACGGACCATTTAGAGACCCTATAACACAACAAAGGGGGAGATAAGAAGTAACAAAGAAATCTACACATCGTTTTACTCTCCCCTTGTAACAGCCGTTATGCAGAACAACAGAGGGAGGTGGCTCAGGCATTTGGAGAGAATGAAGGAGGATATGCTACATAAAACCTGGGAGGAGCTCACTCGTCATACTGACATGTACCACATCACCAGGAGAGGCTCACTTTGAGTCAGTGTGTGGGAATAAAGATTGCATATACAGAAGTGATGAAAGGGCGTAGACCAAGAGGTAGACCTAGACAACGATGGCGAGACTACCTAGAAGAAGATATACTCTCTCTTGGAATCGACAGTTGGCAAGAAAAGATCAAGAGGAGAGAAGAATGAAGATTCGTCCTGTCTACAGCAGGGAGCCTCAGTGGTTGTGAAAGCTGCTGAATAAAATTCAGTCAGCAGCTCGAAGAAGAAGAAGAAGAAGAAGAAGAAGGCATCAAAGACTTGACCTTCGTTTAAAAAAAAACTCTTAAGCGTGATAACAGACCATGTTGAGTTTCCCAGGCCCTGGTAAAAAAGGTAAAGGTAGCCCCATAGCAAATGACGTAGTGGATGAAGCGTTAAAGACCTCATTTTGCTGGGCCATCAGGGTATGAGGTAGGGTGGGCCAGTTCCTTTCCTCGCTGCCTTTCTTTCCCAGATTTTCTCTGGTGCCCATTTTACGAGGCCGGGTCGACCTGAGGGCCGTATTGGTGGGAAAAAAAAATCCCGTTCATCTGGGGATTCGAACCCTCGACCATTCGGTTGCTAGACGAGTGCTCTAACCACTACGCTAGCCGGTCCCTCAGGCCCTGGTACCGCCAGATAACTGTTTCAAATGTTTATATTTCTTTCCAGGCACCGGAAGTTTAGATCAAAAATTAACATAAGCTCTGGAGCAGACATTTTTCTACTTGCTTAAATGCGGTCGAAACCTTCGACTGCTTTTCTACCAACACATGATGATGATGATAATTTTTACAGGTTGTTATGTAATGATTATGATGATTAATTTAGCAGGTTTCCGTCAGGTCAGGGGATCGGGGGGGTCAGGTCAGGGATCTGGGGGGGGGGGGTGGTTGTCAGGTCAGGGATCTGGGGGGGGGGGGTTGTCAGGTCAGGGATCTGGGGGGATGGGGGGGGAGGGCTCCTACAGTAGCTTCTTAAATATGAAAATGAACTTCTGGAACGCCCTGTATAATCATGACAAAATAAAAGTTATGCTAGCGAGAAAAACTAGAAGGAAAACGAGCTATAGGTCGACAACGATATAGATTGGTGGATGTAAAAAAAAATGGCCTGGGTTCAACTTGGTTCGGGGAGGACAACATAAGCTGTTGCAGCCAACATTCCCTGAGGACAGGGCACATAATGATGATGCCTGAGTTTTCCTTAAATTTTCAGACGGCGCGCAATATACAAGGTCCAACAATTAAGTAATGAGACTGATTTTATTATGGCCGAGACAAAAATGCCATATATGAAGCAATACATGGAATCCAAAGAGGCAACCTTTGCCTATGATCTGGCAACTTTTCATCACCGCCCGATAAAAAGACGATAAACAGGCCTCCATTTTGTTGACCTAGTCAGAGGTGCATTGTTACGTAATCAGCATGGAGCAAAAAGCAAATTGTGTTTAAAACTCGGAAAAAATGCCACTGAGACAGCTAAATTGATACGAAAAGTGTATAGGGATAATTATTTATCTCGTGCACAGATATTCAGGTGGTATTCAAGATTCAAAAGTGGTGTGGAAACGATTACAAATGCAACTAGACATGAGCGCCCAATTTCTGTTCGTAATGAGGAACTCATTGCAAAAGTCAGAGGACGGATGCAAGAAGATCGTTGTTTGACTGTGAGGATGATAGCAGATGAATTTGATGCTAACCGAGAGACCATTAGTAAAATTTTAGTGGAAGATTTGGGCAAGAAAAAAGTTGCTTGCCGGTTTGTAACACATTCGTTTTCTGATGACCAAAAACATCAGTGTTTGAGTACGCAAAAGACATGATCTAAATGTTACGTACCAAGAATAACAAGACGGGTGTTCTAAATGTTTTTCTTACCAAGAATCGCAATACAGGGTGTTCCAAATGTTACATACCAAGAATAGCAAGACAAGGTGTTCCAAATGTTACATACCAAGAATCGCAAGAAAGGGCATGTCCCAAATGATACTTACCAAGAATCGCAAGACAGGGTCTTCCAAATGTTACTTACCAAGAATAGTAAGATAGAGTGTTCCAAATGTTACATGCCAAGAATAGCAAGATAGTGTGTTCCAAATGTTACTTACCAAGAGTCGCAAAACAGGGTGTTCTAAATGTTACTTTACTTTTTTCTGAGGCCGTTGTAGGAAGACAAACGAAGAAAGTGTCTGTTATTTTGGTAGAGAACTTATCAAAGTCTTGGGCATACCTCACACGGACCCAATCTCAGACCCTCCTGGTCACGTGGGACACTTTGGTTTGATAAGCGAGTTCTCCCTCGTTCTTTATGCAACATACCTGGAGTAACAGATGGCTACAACGTCCATGATTCCCTGCTTCAGAATGTTCAGATCATGTGAAAGTGGGGACACATAAGCCCTACAAGAAAAAATCACAAGGTGTCAGGTCAGGGATCTGGGGGGAGGGGGGGGCAGGGCTCCTACAGTAGCTTCTTAAATATGAAAATGAACTTCTGGAACGCCCTGTATAATCATGACAAAATAAAAGTTATGCTAGCGAGAAAAACTAGAAGGAAAACGAGCTATAGGACGACAACGATATAGATTGGTGGATATTAAAAAAACTGTGGCCTGGGTTCAACTTAGTTCGGGGAGGACAACATAAGCTGTTGCAGCCAACATTCCCTGAGGACAGGGCACATAATGATGATGCCTGAGTTTTCCTTAAATTTTCAGACGGCGCGCAATATACAAGGTCCAACAATTAAGTAATGAGACTGATTTTATTATGGCCAAGACAAAAATGCCATATATGAAGCAATACATGGAATCTAAAGAGGCAACCTTTGCCTATGATCTGGCAACTTTTCATCACCGCCCGATAAAAAGACGACAAACAGGCCTCCATTTTGCTGACCTAGTCAGAAGTGCATTGTTACGTAATCAGCATGGAGCAAAAAGCTAATTGTGTTTAAAACTCGGAAAAAATGCCACTGAGACAGCTAAATTGATACAAAAAGTGTATGGGGATAATTATTTATCTCGTGCACAGATATTCAGGTGGTATTCAAGATTCAAAAATGGTGTGGAAACGATTACAAATGCAACTAGACATGAGCGCCCAATTTCTGTTCGTAATGAGGAACTCATTGCAAAAGTCAGAGGACGGATGCAAGAAGATCGTTGTTTGACTGTGAGGATGATAGCAGATGAATTTGATGCTAACCGAGAGACCATTAGTAAAATTTTAGTGGAAGATTTGGGCAAGAAAAAAGTTGCTTGCCGGTTTGTACCACATTCGTTTTCTGATGACCAAAAACATCAGTGTTTGAGTACGCAAAAGACATGATCTAAACGTGTCGCAGAAATAAACATTTCTTAAATTTGATTGTTGCAGAGGATAAAAAGTGAATTTTCCGCTATCAAACACCAAAGTGAAAAAAAAGGCAAAAAAATTCATCTTCAAAAGTCGAAAGTAAAGACAATGTTGGTGTGCTTCTACGAAAGCAAAGGAGTTATTCACAAAGAATTTGTTCCAGAGAGACAGACTGTCACTGCCAACGTTTATTTAGGTATTTTGAAACGCCTATTGAAGAGGATTCTCCGAGTCTGACCAAAGTATTCAACACCTGGCAGTTTTTTCCTTCTTCATGATAATACATTGCTCACCGAGTGGTAGTTGTACAGGAATTTTTGGCCCTCAAAACAAGTGTGTGTTCTCAGCCACCCACCCTATTCCACAGATTTGTCTCCCTGCGATTATTTTCTATACTCAAAATTAAAGTTACCACTGAAAGGACGCTTCTTTGAATATACTGATGACATCTAAAGGGCCGTAACATCGAGTTTAAGTGCCATACCAACAGAAGAACTGCAGAGGTCGTTCCAATGTTTGTTAGATCGTGCCACTCGCTGTATCAATACACAAAGGGCTTACTTTGAATAAAATACATGTTATATCTTCAGCTGTTGTTGTTGTTTTTTAATGTCAGTAGTCTCATTACTTATTTGTCGGACCTTGTACGATGAGTCATAATCTTTCAATCCTGTTGCCCTTAAGGTCTTCTCCGAAACCTCCACCACGATGGTATCAATATTCACTCCTCTTGCGCCAGGCTCTTGTGACACAGCCTGCTTAGAAGATCATTTCCAGGAAAAGGAAAAAAAAAGGTCTACAATGGACCTCGAGGTAATTTAACTCTTTCTCCTAGAAATAAAAACCTAATATCTCTAAAAAAAAGAACTGTATAATAAACACACCCGCCATTATGTAACAGCGAATTATCCACGCCTTATCTTGTATATGAAGTAGTTTTATACAATTTTACTCTCCAAAGCTAACAGCAAAATATGATAGATAAAATTAGTTTTGAAGACTTTTATATGGCTCATGATTGGAATATGGCAATGGTTGGGACATGTGCTCCGAATGACTGACAACTCACTACCAAAAATAGCACTAAGATGGACACCACAGGGGAACAGAAGTAAGGGTAGACCAAAAGAGACATGGAGAAGAACAATAGAAAGGATGTTGAGCAATAGAGGGCTCACCTGGGCAAGAGCAGAAAAAAAGGCGAAGGACAGGCATTTGTGGAAAACCCTTGCGGAAGCCCCATGTGCCCTGGGCACTTAAGGTTCAGAGAGAGAGAGAGAGAGATTGGAATAAAAGTTAAAATCGCATTCTAAGACTCGGATGGGGAGAGTGCTACACTGAATTGCTTGAAATCGCCGGAAGTGTACCCAAGTGGCAGATCTCACTCGGCTCTACCAACTTGAGGACGAACCCGAGCAGCAACCAATCAGAAACGCTGAAATGAGCACTACAGCCTATTGCCTGGACCACCAAGGAAACTTTAGGACTAGGGTCTTGACCGGTGCTGATTTCGCATCTATAACAGAAGTCTTGCTCTTATACTACAAAGAGAAGCAGTTGAATATAATACAAGGGCAATCAACGAGCAACAGCAAATAAAGGGATGTAACCCGCAGGAAAATATATGAAAAGAAAAGAGGAGAGTCATTCTTTTTAGATTTTTTAAATGATTACTTCCCTTAGTCATTCTTACCCACCCCTGTAATTGGAAATATCTAAGGCTTCGACAAAACCAAAAGCTGGTGTATTCTCTACTGCTTTTCTCTAATACTGAGAAAGGACATATAGGATGGGATTTTGAAAACAAACACAATTACAACATAACATGGGAATACCTGAAAGACAACACGCATATAAGAAATAACATGGCTCAAAAAGGTTCAACGGAGTTCGTGCACTGAGGTCGGCGCTATAGCAGCATCTAAATAAATAACACAGGAATACACGAAGATAAGAAATAACAGGGGAATACCTGAAATACAGCACAAAGATAAGAAACCTCATGGAAATACTTGAAATACGACATAAAGAAAAACAGTATAATGGGAATACCTGAAATACATCACACAGATAAGAAACATCATGTAAATACCTAAAGTATGACATAAAAAAGTAATATAATGGGGATAGCTGAAACATAACATACAGATAAGAATGCCTGAAAAGTAACATGCGGGGTATCTAAAGCACAAAGCACAGATAAGAATTAACATCCAAAAACTGGAAACATAACATGCAGATTAGAAATAACACAGGCATACCTAAAACACGACATACAGAAAAGAAATGAAACAAAAATACTGGAAACATACTAAAATAAGTGAACGAAGCACATCGTGTGTATTTGATGAACGAGGGCTGCCTAGAGGAAGGGAGGTAATCGTGAAAATTATTATCCTGATCTTACATCTTACATCCTTCCTGTGCCTTTAAACGTCACATAGGGGTCGCATTGTAGTTCGCCAGTTTTTCCTGCTTTCGGCGGATTTTTCAACATCATCAAGGAATTATATGCCTACTAATTTGGTCTCTATTAACAATGTCCTCTTTAGAGTTTCACGTGGCCGACCCATTTTTCTTCGGCCTGTTGTGTTCCACTTGATAGCTCGTTTCTCATCACATGACAGACATATGTCCATCTCCTTTCTCTGATCACCAGTGAGGAAGGTTGTTGTTCACTTATCCGTCTTATCTCTGCGTTGTTCTTGAATTCGCTCCACTTTATGACGAATGTTTTCCTTAGACGTTTTGTTTTCAAAAGAGTCTAATTTCTTGTCTGTTTCTTTAGTTGTTTTCCAGCTTTCGCATGCATAAATGAGGGTGGGTATTGCATGTGAATTGAGTAATCATAGCTTGATTTTTGTGCTTATAACTTTTGAATGTGACAGATTCTCAAGATTCTTCAAGGTCAAGACACCCTGAACCAGCACTCAAAGTTATTGCAGCTGTTATTCCAGCGGTTCTCAATCTTTATTTTGCCCCATGCACCATTTTTACCACATGTCAGAATGTCATTCCTCTCACCTCTTTCCCCACCCCACCCAAAAGATACACTGCAGTTTATAAAAATGATCAGTTTAAGGCACCTGAAGTGTGTCATCTGTACGTAATTTACACCAGCAGTTACATCTCTTGAGTGAATTTGACTTATTGTTTAACGCATACTGATCTTATCTTCCCATGTGATTTCACTGAGATTATCCATTAGACTAAAAGGGCTGAATGTTTCACAGCTTAAAGTGTCTGGGCATGATGCACAAAGAGGAGAATCTCCAATCTCTAACCCTCGTGTGTATAAAGACAAGAAATTTCTTACAACTGAATATTAAAACGCAAGGGAAACAACTCCTTGTAATACAACAAATCACAAAATTATATCAGTTTCTCCTCTGATAGGCAGAAAAAATAACTGAAACATCGACTTTCCCACATGCATGTCAAGTATTCACAAATTAATTTTTTTTAAAAATATAATATCTCTGTTGAGATCACTTCTGCTTATTGTTCTTTATTCATTATGAAAAAACAATTATAATAACTTCAACTGTTGTTTAGGTACAGAAAATGCCCGCGACGATTCTTTTTCTGTATCTTGGAACTGTTTTTCTATGAACGTATATAACGTGGATCCTTCTTTTTCCTGCAATCAATAATAAATTTTAAAAAATGTGTTAGACCTAGGGCCGAAAGTGAATTCTGGAACAAACTACCTTAATTAAACGCCGGGTCCAACGTAGTCGCCTGCCTCATGTAAACGCCGGTGGGGTGTGTGGTAAGAGTCATGCTTCGAATAAAGAATGGCTAAGATAAACACCGGGTCTGAAATAATCGCCTGCCTCATTTATACGTACGGAAAAGGGAAGTGCTTCAAATAGACGTGTGTCTCAAATAAAAGCCGGGTCTGAAATAAATGCTAGGTCAGTACACCGTCCGTGTCTTTCTATGGAAAGACGTACGACATAGCATAATATCGGTGCTTCAGAACCGTAACTGGCATTCTGCGAATAAACGCCTACCTTGAATAGACGGCGACCTCTAATAAACGCCGAATCAATAAGGATAATTTTTATTCAAAGGAATACAGTATTTCAAAATAACTCCTTATATTTTTTTCTCTATTTCCTCCAGTCACTTTCAGCTCAGAACTTCCTTCCTATCTTCATCATCATCATCATCATGTGACACCCAGATCATGCCTATGTTTTTTCATAGAACCACCCGAGGTTTAGGAAAACCGGCTACTGTTACCATTTCTGCTATATTCAAAACATGCTACAATTTCGTTTCGCTACATTTTGACACTTGCTTTCTGTGAAACCTTGCTCCTTGGAAAATCCCGCGCAGCTGGGGATTCGAACCCACAACCACTCGGTTGCTAGACGAGTGCTCTAACCACTAGGCTAGCCGGTCCCCGCAGTTTGGTACACACAGTAAACTTAGTCATCCCTTGAGATCCTCTAGGAAAACTTGATTCAACTCTCCGCAAGCTCTTTTTATTTTATTTTATTTTCTTATTGATGTCCTCTAAATTGGTCCCAAAATATAAGAATCCACACCCTCATCTAACAAATTCACTCAACACATGACTAACATCTACATAACGCATGATTATCAGAGATGACACTCTCAACTGAGAAGCTAAAAAAACAACGTTTAAGGTATTCCCCAACTATAACATGTCACAGACTCCAGGATTTAACATGTGAGGCTCCAGGCTTTAACATGTCACAGGCTCCACTATTTAACATGTCACAGACTCCAGGCTTTAACATGTCACAGACTCCAGGATCTAACATGTCACAGACTCCAGGATTTAATATGTCACAGACTCCAGGATTTAATATGTCACAGACTCCAGAATTTAACATGTCACAGACTCCAGGATCTAACATGTCACAGACTCCAGGATCTAACATGTCACAGACTCCAGGATTTAACCTGTCACAGACTCCAGGATCTAACATGTCACAGACTCCAGGATTTAATATGCCACAGACTCCAGGATTTAACCTGTCACAGACTCCAGGATTTAACATGTCACAGGCTCCAGGATTTAATATGTCATAGGCTCCAGTCTTTAACATGTCACAGGCTCCGGGATTTAACATGTCACAGACTCAAGGCTTTAACATGTCACAGACTCCAGGCTTTAACATGTCACAGACTCCAGGCGTATATAACGGTTTTCTGGTATCAGTGTTCTGTCCCACACTCAAGTCTCTATGTATAGCACTCATTAACGCGTTGTTCATCATCACCATCATCATCATCATCATCATCATCATCATCATCACAATCATGTTCCGTTTCCAAAACCAATACTCCAGCTCGCTCTGTCTCTTGCTTAAACTGTATACCCATACAGGATTGCTCCATTTTTTTTTACCTGCAGTCATTGCCCACCCATCTTCAGTTCCATCTTGTCGCACGGGCGTACACAGCAGTTCCCCCCCCCCCCCCCCCGGGGGCCCCACTGCTAGAATACTGTCAATGTAACTCTTCTTTGTGTGGGCCACTTTAAGTAAGTCAGGAAAACATCTGGCCCTGCTCTCACTACAGATCCACGTGGATAAGCCAAACTAAAGTATAACCGGCTTCACTACAGTCTTAATGGGTCCCATTTCACTGCTCTGCCCAGGGTCTAGCCTACAGCGCCGTTCAGTCGGCTCTGTCCATCTTCTTAAGAATCCATCTGTCATGCCCTTTACCAATGAGCTTTGCCAACCACATTTCTCTGTTCCTGAAATTTCGAACACACTAAGCCGCCTTTCATTTCCTGTGCCATTTGGTCAGTCCATTCAGATATTTTTTTCACTCGACGTGCTTCTTCCTTTTCCCTCGAGTTTTCCCAGTGTTTGTCAGGTTCCGCAACCCCTGTCCAAAATATCTTGATTATCTTCCCCTCATCGTTTTAGTTATGTAGTGCTAACCTTCATACATATCATATGGGTTTCCTCATTCAATACGTTTATTATGCGTTATTATGGCACTAGATTTAGCCAAACTTATTTTTTTTTAGTTTTTTTTTCGCTTTTGCTATTTCAGCTGTCTCCAGATTTCTTTCCCATTCTTTACGGCAGTGTTTCCCAACTTTTCTACATCTAGGGGTCACCTTTACAACTACATGTAAGTTGCGATTATAAACTTATGAGAAACATCACATAAATCGTTAATTGTTTTTTTTTTTATTCAGCAGATGGCTCTTAATACCAAATCTGATAACACAGCAGCGTAGGACCTAACTTTGTGCTACCCAACACTTGTGGTCTGCGGGACCAAAGAATGTGAACCACTGTTCTTGGCGCAAGCTCGCAGCCTGACGTATGGTACCGTATCTAAATCTTGAGGTTGTATTCCTCTTTCAATCACTCAGTGGTTGGTAAGCTATAACAGCTGGCAAAGACCTTCATGACAGTTTGGAGATCAAGTTTACTTATCATTCGGCTCGTCGGATCCCCGAGGATTTTATTCAACATTCGATGTGGAAGGTTTATCTGTTACGTTAAGAGGTCGTGACACTTGTCTAAGGAAACGTTCTGGGTGAGAGGGTAGGTGGATCTGTCACACTAAAGTATAGAGTCTTTTATCTATGTGTTTAATGGTATTCACGTGTTGAGTTGATATGTCAGATGAGAGCATACATTCTGGTGTTCATGTGTTGAGTGGATCTGTCAGACGAGAGCATACAGTCTGGTGTTCATGTGTTGAGTGGATCTGTCAGACGAGAGCATACAGTCTGGTGTTCATGTATTGAGTGGATCTGTCAGATGAGAATATACAGTCTGGTGTTCATATCTTGAGTTGATCTGTCAGACGAGAGCATACAGTCTGGTATTCATGTGGAGAAGAAGGAGGTATACTTCTTCTTATAAAGACAATTGTGAAGCTATATATCTCCCAGTGGCAGAATTGCGCGCATGGATAATGATTCAAATCAAAATGCAACGCGCTGAACTTAACTCTGAGTGGAGATACGACTCCGATGATCTGCCAGAAGGAGGTTTACATAAACACTTCCTTAAAACCTCATATCTTTGTTACTACATTCAACCGCCTAATAGTAATTCTTCATCTCTCCTTAATATACTGCCCCAAGACCTATAAAAAAGAATTTCATTAATAGTAACCGAGCAGGTATGGTCAAAGAGACAGACCAGCCAATCAGATCCCTTCTTAGATTCTTCAATGGTCTCACTGGCCAACCCGATGCAATCATAAATGGCTTCGGCAGGTAAGTTAGTCCGGGACGAAAAGCCACCAGAGGGTCTTTGTGTGACGATCGAGCTCCGCCCACATCTCCCTGTCCCGTTTGTGACTATGTCACAACTTCTATTAGTTGTCCCAATTGCTCACGTACCAGCTAACCGTCAGTGTCACTACTCACCTACATCCATGCATCATGCACTGCGACACACATGGCAAAAGTCCAACACAGAGCAGTATCATCACGAAGGCACTGCCAACTGCAGATCCAGTAGAGGTAGTTACAAGTTTCGGCACTGGCTGAAAGACAACAGATTACTTGTAAAGACTGACATTCTAAACCCCACAAGATTAAAGTCGTATAAAAAAGTAGTATAAAATGCATTAAAAAGTAGTATAAAAATGTAGTACAGAAATGTAGTATAAAGAGTAGCATAAAATGTAGTATAAAAGTAGTATAAAATGTATTATAAAAAGTAACATAAAAAGTAGTATAAAAATGCAGTATAAAATGAAGTATAAAAAGTAGTATTAAAAAGTAGTATAAAAATGTAGTGTAAAAAGTAGCATAAAAAGTAGTATAAAAATGTAGTATAAAAAGTACTATAAAAATGTAGTATAAAAGTAGTATTAAAAAGAAGTAGTAAAAAGTAGTATAAACATGTCGTATAAAATGACTAAAACGTCCATATAAAATTAAAAGAAGACAAATATACATAAACTGGATGTATAAACATATGAGACGAGAAAAACATATCGAAGACATAAAAACAGAGAAAATGAAAACAGTCGTAAAAGAAGAAAAAACAACATATAATATAGAGCATATAAAACTAAACGAAGATTAATATGAAAACCAGGATATCCCATAATTTGCTCAGCTGCCTGTGACAATGACATCCCCTGGAATGCTCATGAACCGTCCCCAGGTCATGTCCATGGGCAATGAGGAAAAGAGATCCTTGCACGAAGAATGAATACATCTCCGCACATGTTCTCGGTAAGGAGGCGCTCACAGCCAGCTCTACGGCCTCAACCTTCTAAAGAACACAGCGGAATACATCAGCCATGTTTTACGAGGGGTGATTGATAAGTTCTCGGCATAAAGTACAAATACTTGAAACGCACAGTTGATATTAGGTGCATTTTTAGATCAGGTTAATGTAAGATTAAACACAAAGTTTCAAGAAATTAACTGCAATCAATTTTTTTTTTTACCGGCTACTGAAGTGGTAACTATTCAATACAAATGTAATATCCACCCTCATTTATGCATGCGAAAGCTGGAAAACAACTAAAGAAATAGAAAAGAAATTAGACTCTTTTGAAAACAAATACCTAAGGAAAATACTCGGCATCAAGTGGAATGAATTCAAGAACAATGCAGAGATAAGACAGATAACTGAACAACAACCAGTCTCATGGGTGATCAGGAAAAGGAGATGGACATATGTTGGTCACTTGATGAGAAGAAATGATCAGAGAGTACCAAAACAAGCTATCAAGTGGAACACAACAGGCCAAAGAAAAAGAGGCAGACCGCGTGAAACTCTGAAGAGGACATTATTAAGAGAGGCCAAATTAACAGGCATAAAATCCTTTGATGAGGTTGAAAGACTCGCCAAAGACAGGAAAAATTGGCGAACTACTTTGCGAGCCCTATGTGACGTTTAACGGCACGGGAAGGATATAAGATATAAGACTGAAGTGGTAAGGGGTGGCAGAAACTGAGAAAATGGATAAAATTTTTCATCGAGCAGTCATTCGCTACCTCTGCATCAAGAGCTTATCATCGAAGGAGATCCATGAGGATATGGTAGAGACTCTAGGGGAGAGTGCCCATTCTTACAGCACAGTGAAGAAATGGGCAGCTCAGTTCAAACATGGAAGGGAGAGCCTGGAAGATGATCTCCGTCCAGGAAGACCAAGAACGGTAACCGCCGATGAAACCACCGGCAGAATCCATGACATGATAATGGATGATCGACGACTAACTGAGCGGTACATTGCTACTGAGTTAGGCATCTCCCAGGAACGTGTTCATGCCATTATTCACAATGATCTTCAAGTGGCAAAGGTCTCTGCTCGATGGATCCCGAAACTTCTTGGAGCTGATCACAAACGACAGCGTCTCAACATGTCAAGAGATAATCTTGGCCATTTTTCTGCAGATCCTGAAAAGTTTCTTCAGCAATTTGTGACTATGGATGAGACTTGGGTTCATCATTTTCAACCAGAAAGCAAAGAACAGTCAAAGCAGTGCAAACGTCATGGATCCCCACCTCCAAAGAAAGCAAGGGTGGTTCTGTCTGCAGGCAAAGTGATGGCTTCCATCTTTTGGGATTCAGAAGGTGTGCTATTGGTAGACTATCTTCAAAAGGGCAGAACGGTCACCGGGGCCTACTACGCTAATCTTGTAAAGCAACTGCGGGTCAAACTGAAGGAAAAGCGTCGTTGGAAATTGACGAGAGGAGTCATCTTTCATCAAGACAATGCTCCAGTTCACAAGTCGGCGGTGGAAATGGCTGCTATTCATGAATGCGGCTTCCAGCTTCTTGAACATCCTCCTTATTCTCCTGATTTGGCTCATTCGGACTATTATCTATTTACCAAATTCAAAAAGGAGTTAAGTGGCAAATTTACTTCAAATGATGACGTCAATCATGCTGTAGACTAGTTTCTGCGGCACAAGATGATGACTTTTACAAAGAAGGGATCCGTATGCCCTAGGATCGCTGGACTAAGTGCATAAACTTGCAAGGGGACTATGTTGAGAAAAAACAAAAAAAAAAAAGTTGTCCACAAATAATCCGTTGTACCTTATGCCGAGAACTTATCAATCACCCCTCGTATCATGACCGATCACCGGCGGGGTAATCCACGCGCCACTGAAAGTCACAGCTCGCAGTGACGCCTCGAGCACTTAACTCAGGAGCTAGGGCGCCAAACCCCAATCCCAACCCACAACACAACGAAACTGGTGCAGACAAAGCGTAGAGAAAGGCAAACAAAGGCACAGTCATCAGCGGTCACATTCGCCCTTCCGCCATGTTGGAACCATGTTGGAGGTACAGAGATATAGTTACATACAGGGGCCCACAGAAATCTAGTGAGCTAAAGTGGACAGGTACAGAGATATAGTTACATACAGGGGTCCACAGAAATCTAGTGAGTTAAGGTGGACAGGTACAGAGATATAGTTACATACAGGAGTCCACAGAAATCTAGTGAGTTAAGGTGGACAGGTACAGAGATATAGTTACATACAGGGGTCCACAGAAATCTAGTGAGTTAAGGTGGACAGGTACAGAGATATAGTTACATACAGGGGTCCACAGAAATCTAGTGAGTTAAGGTGGACAGGTACAGAGATATAGTTACATACAGGGGTCCACAGAAATCTAGTGAGTTAAGGTGGACAGGTACAGAGATATAGTTACATACAGGGGTCCACAGAAATCTAGTGAGTTAAGGTGGACAGGTACAAAGATATAGTTACATACAGGAGTCCACAGAAATCTAGTGAGTTAAGGTGGAGAGGTACAGAGATATAGTTACATACAGGGGTCCACAGAAATCTAGTGAGTTAAGGTGGACAGGTACAGAGATATAGTTACATACAGGGGTCCACAGAAATCTAGTGAGTTAAGGTGGACAATTACAGAGATATAGTTACATACAGGAGTCCACAGAAATCTAGTGAGTTAAGGTGGAGAGGTACAGAGATATAGTTACAAAGTTCCAAGGAAATATAGAGGTGCACAGACAAGGACGTCTGGTTACGGAAGAATATATTTACAGATGGAGAATCACACAAAGATATAGATGGAGATATAGAGACTACAGAGTTCTAGATAGAGGCACAGAGACTCACAGAGATCTAGACAGAGATACAAAGATCTAGGTGGAGACTCAGAAATCTAAACAGTTGCAAAGATACACAGAGATATATAAAGAGGTAGAGACCTACAGAGATATAGACAGCGATACAAGGACACACAGAGGTCTACACAGAAATATAGAAAAGCACAGAGATCTAGTTAATTGTAAAGATGCACAGAGATATAGATTGACTGATTGATCGATCTTTATTTCAAATAAAGACAAATATAGAGACCTACAGAGATCTAGGCAGAGATATTATAGGCACACAGAGTTCTAGACAGAGATATAGAGAAGCACAGAAATCTAGACAGAGATAGAAAAACGCAGAGATCTAGAAAAAAGGCATATAGAAGCACAGACATCTATACAGAGATCTAAACAGAGATAAAGAAACTACAGAGATCTAGACGGAGATAAATAGGTGCACATATATCTAGACAGATCTAGTTAGAGACGCAGAAACTCTCAAAGATCTAGGCAGCGATATAGAGACACACAGAAATAGAGAGAGAGATACAGAGACTAACATAAATATAGACAAATATGCAAAGAAGCACAGAGGTCCAGCGAGTTTATCAGATATCATTCTGGTATTCCTAACCTGTAAAACAACTAAAGAATCTGTGGAGAATGAATGAATGAATGAATGAATAATCTTTATTTTTCAAGGGTAAAGAATTGGGCACGCAGGCCCGTCTTACATTCTGCCCTTCATCACTCCATCTTTCATTCTTCCCATACACTTGATTTAGTAAAAAATACAAATTAAATTAGGAAAAACATATCAAAAGAGTGTAAAGATTTAACTATTACATTCAAGGTAAAAGAGAAGAAGTCATTAACCTAATAAAATAGCACTCACGCACACATACACACGCAGACATATACATAAATAAAATACATTGTAAATCATCTTCTAACATATGTTTTTTTAACAAACATTAAAATAATTTCTAACAATATCTAACAAGTTGCTTTTCTAACTATGTCATTAAAGTACTTGATGGTTTACGAGCCATGTGTTGAGAGAGTACTGGCTATTTTATGGAGGCATATAATTACAAGCAAGTAAATAATGAAACAGGTTTGAGTTAAAGGATGAAGTATTACCAATGGATTTTAAATGGTAGGGGAGGGTGTTCCAGAGCTGTACTGCAGAGTATGCAAGGCTTTTCTTGTACAGATCAATCCTGGGTTTAGGAAGAAGACAGTTTTTTAAACGCTGGTTATGTTTAGTGTTATACGTAAACAGTGACCACAAGTAAGGCGGAGCATTGTGCGACAGAATTCTGTGAACAAACTTAACTTTGTTAAAAATGATTCTATTTTTGAGGGGTAGAATTATGAGTTGTTTGTGTTGATCTACAGTCTGTACTGGGTGTTTGTCACAAATAAGATTTAATGCTCGCTTGTGAAGTGAGTGGAGCCTTTTTGTGTTTGAGACTGAGCATCCATCCCAGATTGTGGAACAGTAATCTAAATGTGTTTGTATGTGTGATATGTAGTATATTTTTCTTGTGTCTTTGTCGATAAAGTGTTTAATTTTGGCTAATTGGTAAACTTTCTGTGCAATCAAATTTGTTAGGTTATTTACGTGCGAATTCCAAGTTAAATGCTGATCAATGATGAGTCCTAGGGTTTTATGTTCATGAACATTTTCTATTGCCTTAGTCCCAGCACAAAGCTGTAGTGAAGTTTTAGTTGCATTTTGCAGTTTCTGTCTTGTAGTGATGAGCATGGATTTTGTTTTGTTGGTGTTTATCAACATACCATTTTTATTACTCCATTTCATCAAACTGTTTATATCATTTTGGAGCGTTGTCTGTAGTTTATTGGTGTCATATTCACTATTGTAAACAGTACAGTCGTCAGCAAAAAGATCACATGAAGAGTGCTTTAAATGTAGTGGTAGGTCGTTAATATAGATAGCAAAGAGAAGAGGACCAAGAATGGAGCCTTGAGGAATACCAGTATCAACCACAGACGAGCCAGATATTTTGTTTCTAAAGCAAACTACTTGTTTTCTACCTGAGAGAAAAGATGTAATACATTTTGTTAGGTCAGGGTGTAATCTATAGCCTTCCAGCTTTTTTGCAAGAATTTCATGATCAATCATATCGAAGGCTTTCTTGAAATCAACAAAAACAGCACCACACAATTTGTCATCATTTATATTAGTCAGCCAGCTTTCTGTCATTTTAGTTAATGCTGTGTGGCAGGAGTAATTTGGTCTAAAACCTGACTGACTGTCTATTAGTAGATTGTTTTCTTGCATGTGGAGCAGAGTTAACTTTTGTATATGTTTTTCAAGAGGTTTAGATAGTGATGACAGAATGGATATGGGTCTATAGTTTGAGAGGTCACTAGTCTGTCCAGATTTAAAAAGAGGAAAAACTTTGGCGAGTTTAAAAGCGTCAGGGAAATATTTTTTGTCAATACACAAGTTGTATAAGTATGTTAGTGTGTCTGTGATAACTGGTGCAGCGTAGCGTAGTATCTTGTTACTAATGTCATCACATCCTGCTGAGTTAGTGTTCTTTAAGGACCGGATGTAGTTATAAACCTCACCGACTGTGAGGAAAGGAATATTAGTTTGTTTTAGCTTTACACATTTACTGTCGCTGAAAGTTTTCAACACGCTCAGGTCGCAATTAGGGGTCGATAATGACGATTTTAGAATACTAATTTCTTCCCTAAAATGTTCACTGAAGTTTGTGCAAGTATGTTCACCAATAAGTGTTTGTGGGTCAGTTTGCTTCCTTTTATTTACAAGAGTATTAATCGCTTTCCAGACTGATTTACAGAGAGGAACAGACAGAACTACAAAAATAAGATTTTTAAGGGCATGCATCTTTATCATCGCAACATATGCCTGTGAGACCTGGACACTTAACAAAACAGCTGAGAAACACATAAATGTATTTGAATGTAAATGCTACAGAAGAGTTCTTCAAGTATCAAGAACACAAAAAAAAGAACAAATATATCCATACTACAAGAACTTAATATTGAAGAAGGCTGGCTAGTAAAGAGGATTAAAGAGAGAAAACTTAAATATTTTGGACACATTAAACGTCATGATAATCCAGAGAAAACCGTCTTGGAAGGGTACATAATGGGAAAAAGAAAGAGAGGAAGACCAAGGCGAAGATGGCTGCAAGACATCGTTGACGATCTGCAAATGGATGCATCAGCAGCAGGCCATCTTGCTTACAACCTAGAGGCCTACAAGAGTACTATCAGGGAGGCAGAGTTCCGCAAGGGACATGCAAATGAATGAATTCCTAACGTGACTGGAGATGCTCAGGAAACCCGCCATCTTATGTCCCCTTGATGTACCAGAAATGACGATACCAAGTGTTTGATAAGTTTTCGAGATTTAACACTGAATCAGTTGCCATCAGCTTTACAGTGCAATGCTGGCCTTGCAGGACGATCTTCAGCAGTCACAGTGTGTCACAGGCCTGCGTCTTCATTTCTTTTTTCCTTTTACACTCATCTTGAAATGACTGTTGTGATCATCTAGCCGTCCTTTCCGTAACTAACTGGGCAGGGATCACCATACTCCACATGGCAATGGTGTCTGCTAAAGAAGTATTGCACATTCCCTGCATTCTAGCTCCATGCAGGGACTGAAAAAAAGGCCCTGTAACCCGCTTCCAATCCGAAACGATGCTATACCTCAACATCTTCACAGCATTGGCTGCAAAGAAAACCAGCTCACAGCTCTAGGGAGTAGGAAGAAGAAGAAGCAGAAGGAGGAGGAGGAGAGAGGAGAAGGCAGAAGAAGAAGGAGGAGAAGGAGAAGAAGAAGAAGGAGGAAGAGGAGAAGAGGAAGGAAAAGGAGGAGAGGAGAAGGAGAAAGGGAAGGAGGAAGAGAAGTAGAACAAGAAGGAGTAGGAGGAGGAGGTGAAAAAAGGAGGAGGAGGAGAAGTAGGAGGAGGAGAAGAATAAAGGAGGAATAGAAGAGGAGAAGAAGAAAAGAGGAGGAGGAAGAGAAGATGAATGGATGAATGAATGAATGATCTTTATTTGTAAAGGGTGAAGAATTGGGCACACAGGCCCGTCTTACATTCTGCCCTTCATCTGAACAAGAAGAAGAAAAGAAGAAGAAGAAGGGGGAGGAGGAGGAGAAGAAGAAAAAAGGGGAAGAAGAAGAATATATACCAGAAAAGGGTAACACTTATTGTGTCTTAAATCCTCTTAGCTCTTAAAATCCAAACAAAGCATACTCTACGAAATAGCTTATGGTAAAGTGGCTTCTTCCATGCATCGTAGTCTTTGTTGGCCTGCTCAAAGTAAGCTCTCTGTAATCTCCTCTTTACTATCTCCGTCATCTTTACATTTGCTTTTCCAGTTGGGATAGCCTGCGATCATGGATATAGGCTGGATAATTTGCCTAGAATCATGGATAGGAAACGGTTTAGTTTCTAACACCGAAATTCTATACTCTTTCACTACAAAACAAACTTAAATCGCAAGACGACACAAAAAATATGTAATAAACACACACGCCATTATATTTATATACGAGATATATAGAGGGGCGTTCAGAAAGTAATGCACCAAATCGTTTTTTTTTTCTGCTAATAATGAAGATAGAAACATGAAATTTTGCACACCTTAAATATGTCATGTGCCGATTGTGTGAACTAAATTGCATTATAACCGGCCAAAGAATATGGCTGCCCTAACCGTTGAAACGGAGCGTGTTAGCAACTTGCAGTAAAAGCAGCGAATTGTGATAGAATTTCTCGTTGGCGAGAAGGAAACTGTTGTGAATATTCACAAGCGTCTATGTGACGTGTATGGAAGTTTTGCAGTCGACAAGAGTACAGTTAGTCGCCGGGTTCAGAGAATCAAAGAATGAATAAGTGGAGATAGGAGTTGCATAATCGGCCGAGCTGTGGACGTCCTGCCACAGCCATCAAGGCAGAAATGTTGAAGTGCGCTGAGGGCACTATTCTTACTCATAGGCATATCACTATTCAACAATTGGGCTTAAAGATGTTAGTTTTGAACCTGAGATAAAAAGACAGTCAATGGAGTGGCATCATTCGCAGTCACCACGAAGAAAGAAATTCAAGACAACTCCTTCAGCTAGAAAGATCATGATCACTGTCTTTTGGGACATTGAAGGTATGATTCTTGTGGATGTTATGCCGAGAGGAGAGACAATCAATTCGCAAGCTTGCATTATGACATTGAAAAAACTCAATCAACGTTTTCGTAGAGTTCGGCTGCACAAGAATCCAGCAGACTTGCTTCTCCTTCACGACAACGCGCGCCCTCACACACGTCTGGCAACACGGGAAGCAATCACCAAATTGAGTTGGACTGTACTACCCCATCCACCCTATAGTCCCGATTTGGCACCGTCTGATTTCCATCTGTTTGGTCCATTGGTCCACTTTAAGATGCACTCCGAGGGGTAAGATTTGAAGATGACGAAGGAGTGATTTATGCAGCGAAGAAATGGCTACATAATCAAGAGAAAATATGGTACGGGCTAGGATTACATACACTTGTTTCGTGCTGGCGTAAAGCCGTACAAGTTGATAGCGATTATGTTGAATAATATCGATGTTACATGACACATCAATGTATATTGTGAATAAATTTCATGCTTTTTGAATAAACAGCTCCTGAGAAAAACGATGTGGTGCATTACTTTCTGAACGCCCCATATATATATATATATATATATATATATATATATATATATATATATATATAGAGAGAGAGAGAGAGAGAGAGAGAGAGAGAGAGAGAGAACACTGTGGAATCGACACTAATCTCGGTCAGTTTTGGCCATTTTATTTTTCATTACTTCTCACCCATACCGATAGCGGCTGAACTTGCAAAGTGCGGCTGTTCATCTCAGCGACTATGGATTCGATACTAATATCGGTCGTTTTCAAATATTTGTGCATGTCACCCCACCCCACTCCTAGGGACCACCCCCCACAATGCCGAAGGAACCTGAACTTGGACTTAAACAGCATCGGGAATGTCACTATTCATTTCAGCGACACCAAATACTATGGGTTCGGCACTACTTTCGGTCGTTTTCGATTACTCGCACGTCACCCACCCCATCCCCACCCCTAGACTTCATGCCGATTGGGGCTGAGCTTGGACTTAAAACGGCATCGAGAGTGTCAATACTCATCTCAGCGACACTGAAAACTATGAATACTACTAATATGGGTCATTTTCGATAATTTTTACATGTCACCCCATCCCACCCCCACCCCTAGGGCTCTCCATGGCGATGGAGGCTGAACTTGGACTTAAATGGTATCGGGAGTGTCACTATTCATCTCAACGACCCCAAACACTGCGGATTCGACACTAATATCGATCGTGTTATATATATATATATATATATATCAGTGTAGGAAACAATTACACCATGAAGCAAAAGAGCGAAATGAAACTGAAATATTCCCTAAAAGACGATAAATTGGAAGACCTGTAGAATTCTTACATCGTACATCCTTCCGGTGCCGTTAAACGTCACACCAGGATGGTGACACCAGAAAGGAATTTAGAATCAGAACTGCAAAAGCAGCACTGACCTTCAAGAATCCTGAGAACACATGACATTTAAAAGTTATAAGCACAAAAACCAAGTTAAGACTATTCAATTCAAATGTAATATCCACCCTTATTTATGCATGCGAAAGCTGAAAAACAACTTAAAAATTAGACAAGAAATTAGACTCTTTTAAAAACAAATGCCTTAGGAAAATACTCGGTATAAAGTGGAACGAATTCAGGAACAACGCAGAGATAAGACAGATGAGCAAACGACAACCTGTCTCATGGGTGATCAGGAAAAGAAGATGGACATATGTCGGTCATGTGCTGAGAAGAATCAGTCAGAGAATCCAAAAACAAACTATCAATTGTAACACAACAGGTCGAAGAACAAGAGCTCGATCACGTGAAACTCTAAAGAGGACATTGTTAAGAGAGGCCAGTTTAGTGGGCATATCATTTGCTGAGGTAGAAGATTTCGCCGAAAACAGGAAAACTTGGCGAACTACCATGCGAGACCTATGTATTGCCTCTTCACGGGTTGATGGTTATGTTTTCGTTGCCTCCGTCAACACACGGGGCATATTCTACCCTCGCCCACAAAACTCCTAAGTTCTGGGGCGTAGGGGTCTGTTATCGCAATGTAGTTCGTTATTTCAGAAATTTGTCCTCACAGACTTCGAGTTGCCCGTCTTCTCCTAGTCTCTGTTTACCTTTTAAAGGAAACATTTGCTACTTCACTTAAACAAACTTACCTCTACATGTAAGTCTAACAAAACTTTTGAGTTCTTATCTGAAGATTTCCTACGTATAACTAAAGAAAGGATTACAAGACTGGAAGAGGCACTTTCATTTGTACTTTCGGAGATGTCGCTCTGGAACCTTCTAATGTTCATTGAGATGATGTAAGCGACTTATATTTTGCGTCCAGTTAGTGCACCAGTTGATGCAGATATTCCACAGAGATCATTCAGTAGCTGCGCAAAAGGGTTGCTCTGTACGGTGCACAGTCAGGTCAATTATACTTCTTTTATGTTTACTACGTGGTTCCAGTAAAGAAAACACAAAAGAATGGATGGATTACAGCAGACATACTAGAACTGATAAAACAACGTAGAGAAATGAAGATGCAATGAAAAGTGACAAACAACAACAAGGAGGAATATAAATCTTTAACAAAAGAAGTACGAAGAAACATAAGAAAAGACCAAAAACAATGAATACAAAATTGTGAAAGAATATAAGGACATCAGAAGTGTGGAAGAGATAGTGAAATGTTTAAAGAAATGAAGACATTGACGAGAAATGTCACACCTAAGCTAAATATAATTTGTGACGAGATGGGGAATACCTGATAGAGGCAGAGAAAATTCTAGAGGAATGGAAGGAATATTGCAGAGGAATGTATGAAACAACCGACTGTGGAAGCAGAAATCAACAGTGTGAATTATTACTGGAGGAGAAAGAACCCGAACCGACAACTGAAGAAGTTTTATGGGCAATAAAGAATTTAAAAAATGGTAAATCACCAGGATGCGATGAGATAACAGCTGAACTTATTAAAGCAGGAGGAACGGAATGTGCAACAATCTATCATGCACTATGTAAAATGATATGGCATTCTTCTTCTTCTTCGTTCGCTTCTACCACCAAAACCGCACTGTGATCCTACCGAATTCACGCCTGTGGTCCTCGTTAGGTCCCGTGGTCCCCTGTGTGGTCCCCGAAAAGACCACACGAGATCCACGAGAGGACCACAAGGGGTTCAGAGTATCACAGGGCTTTAGCCTGTATTCTTGGTGGGTCTCGGAAGCGGGATTGCGTGACACTGTGGTTTTCATTGCACCAGTTTAGTCTAGGGTTGGACAGATATGGCATTCAGGTATTTGGCCAAAAGAATGGAAAAGAACTGTATTCATGCAACTGCCAAAAAGGGTAATCTGAAATTATGCACAAACTACAGGACTGTTGCCCTGATTAGTCATGCCAGTAAAATTCTGTTAAAAATCATAATGGGCAGACTTCGTAAGAAAATAGAAGAAGAAGTCTTAATTGTCCAAGCTGGTTTCAGCCAAGGAAGAGGATCAAGGGATATATTCAATATAAGATTAATAATAGAGAAATGCAGAGAGTTTAATGTGAATCTTTATTTATCCTTTATCGACTACTCAAAAGTATTTTATCGGAAATTTTGGGAAATAATGGAAAAAAATGGGATTTCCAACACATTTGATACAATTAACATCACTGCTGTATCTAGACCAACAAGCAGCAGTAAGAATAAATGGTGAAACAACAACTTGGAGTGGCATAAAACAACGGGTCCATCAGTGGTGCATATTGTCGCCATACATATTTAACTTGTATACTAAAAATATAATGAGCAATATTAGAAACACTAATATGTAGGCAAAGAATATTACGATGCCATAACAATTGGAGGTTATGAAATACCAGAGATTAGATATGCTGATGACACAGTATTACTGTCTACAACACAAAATGGAATGGAGAAACTAATTATGTCAGTCCGTAAGAATAGTGAAGAGCAAAACCTCTATCTTAATGCAAAGAAAACTAATTTGATGACAACTGACAAAACAAACAAGGCAGCTGAAATATGTATCAATGAGGAAAAACTGGAAGAAGTGGAGAGTTTTGAATATCTTGGATCACTGCTAACTAATAATGCAGATACAATGAGGGACATTAAAAGGAGGACATCTATCGCTCTTCAGAAAGTAAAACAAATAAAGAATCTGTGGAGAGGAGCAGACAGAACCACAAAAATAAGATTTTTAAGGGCATGCATCTTTCCCATCGCAACATATGCCTGTGAGACCTGGACACTTAACAAAACAGCTGAGAAACACATAAATGCATTTGAATTTAAATGCTACAGAAGAGTTTTTCAAATATCATGGGCACAAAAAAAAAGAACAAATATATCCATACTACAAGAACTTAATATTGAAGAAGGCTGGCTAGTAAAGAGGATTAAAGAGAGAAAACTTAAATATTTTGGTCATATTAAACGTCGTGATAATCTAGAGAAGACCGTTTTGGAAGGGTACATAATGGGAAAAAGAAAGAGAGGAAGACCAAGGCAAAGATGGCTGCAAGACATCGTTGATGATCTGCAAATGGATGCATCAGCAGCAGGCCGTCTTGCTGACAACCGAGAGGCCTACAAGAGTGCTGTTAGAGAGGCAAAGTTCCGCAAGGGACATGCAAACGAATTAATATGATTAATTTTCAGATTATATTATTTGCAAGAATGTCATTACTTTTGTTCTTGTGTTCAGGATTTCATAAGCATAATATTATCGAAACATATACATTTATAAACATATACGCTATAAACTGGATTCTTTCCAGACTAAATGTTCACGAAGAATTATAAGAATATTTTGGCTAAACAGAGTAAGAAATAACATCTCACTGGCATAAAGGCAGATGAAGCCACTGACAGCAATTATTGAGGAAAGACGCTGGCGATGGTTGGGACATGTGCTCTGAATGACTGACAACTCACTACCAAAAATAGCAGTAAGATGTACACCACAGGGGAACAGAAGTAAGTGTAGATCAAAGGAGACATAGAGAAGAACAACAGAGAGGATGTTGAGCAATAGAGGGCTTACCTGGGCAAGAGCGGAAAAAAGGTAAAGGACAGGCATTTGTGGAAAACCCTTGTGGAAGCCCCATGTGCCCTGGGCACTTAAGGTTTAGAAAGAGAGAGAGAGTGAGGAGAGAGAGGAGAGAGAAGAGAGAGAGAGAGGAGAGAGAGAGATGTACATTTATACGAGGGGCGTTCAGAAAGTAATGCACGACATCGTTTTTCTCAGGAGCTGTTTATTCAAAAAGTCTGAAGTTTATACCCCCACCCCCATGAAAATTATAAATTATGCCCTGGTATTATCAATCAGTCATTTGCATGTCCCTTGCGGAACTTAACCTCCCTAGCAGCTCTCCTGTAGACCTCTCGGTTGTGAGCAAGATATCTTGCTGCTGATGCATCCATTTGCAGATCATCAACGATGTCTTGCAGTCATCTTCGCCTTGGTCTTCCTCTCTTTTTTTTCCCATTATGTACCTCTCCAAGACGATCTTCTCCAAATTATCATGACGTTTAATATGTTAAAGTTTTCTCTGCTTATTATACCCTGTTATTATGCTCTGTTGTTATACCCTGTTATTATGCCCTGTTGTTATACCCTGTTATTATACTCTGTTATTATACTCGGTTATTATGCCCTGTTATTATACCCTGTTATTATGCCCTGTTATTATACCCTGTTATTATGCCCTGTTATTACACCCTGTTATTATGCCCTGTTATTATACTCTGTTATTATGCCCTGTTATTATACTCTGTTATTATGCCCTGTTATTATGTTCTGTTATTAGATGTTACTACGAACATTTACAGGTAAAATATTTTTGAGAATATGTTTGCACTCGAATTGAAAACTTGTACGTGAACCGCATAACTCTAGATGTCACACTGGCGGAGTGTTGGAGTTATCTCCCTGCAACAGCAAATGAAAGTTAATATTAAACTCGGGGGAGGGGAGTGAGACGCTGTCTGATGAGGCAATCAGCGACCCATATCTGATATGCCAGCGTCAGGGTTAGCGACCCATATCTGATATGCCAGCGTCAGGGTTAGCGATCCATATCTGATATGCCAGCGTCAGGGTTAGCGACCCATATCTGATATGCTAGTGTCAGGGTTAGCGACCCATATCTGATATGCTAGTGTCAGGGTTAGCGACCCATATCTGATATGCTAGTGTCAGGGTTAGCGACCCATATCTGATATGCCAGCGTCAGGGTTAGCGACCCATATCTGATATGCCAGCGTCAGGGTTAGCGACCCATATCTGATATGCCAGCGTCAGGGTTAGCGACCCATATCTGATATGCCAGCGTCAGGGTTAGCGACCCATATCTGATATGCCAGCGTCAGGGTTAGCGACCCATAGCTGATATGCTAGTGTCAGGGTTAGCGAATCATAGCTGACCAAGACCCTGTCCCACCTCCCCGTGGTACTCCCAGTAACAGGCTTAGGCTGGTTAACAGGCCAGGGATCGCCATAGTCCCTATGGTGGTGGAGTCTGCTAAAGAAGCATTGCAGACCCCCCTGCTTTTTAGCTGTACTACTGAAAATATAGCTGCCATAACCTGCTCCCACGCTGATACGATGCTGTGCCTCAACACCTCTACAGCATCAGCTGCAAAGAACAACAGCTCGCAGTTACAGGGAGATTGTACAACCAATCAACCTTCCTAGACTAGGAGGAAAGATATTGAAAGAAACACATTTAACGCGATAAATTTCTCTCGCGGATATAAGAGAAACTCACCCAAAGCTTCTTAATCTTGAGAAGTTTGTGGATTCTGAACAGAAACACAATAGCTTTCTTATCAAAATCACTGCTTGAAGGCCCAAACGCAGCTGTAGCTTCTCTGACAAGGCTCTTTCCTTCAGTTGTACCTGCTTTACACGACACATGTAAGTCTGGAAGGGAGATAATAATTTACTGGGGTTGAGCTCGTTAAAATGATGAAGTTATGCCGCCTGGAAGCAATACTTTAAAAACAAAAAAATGAAATGTGGCACGGACAGGATACCGTACACCGCACAGTTCCTCTCGCTTGTGACAGACGAAACGGTCTGTGTACAAACAACCAACCATCTTACGATGTCATACAACCCTTTTATTCAAGAGGAGGACTTCGAGGACAGTGAAACCACTTCGCTACTGAGAGAGAGAGAGAGAGAGAGAGAGCCACATCGCTACTCAGAATGAGAGAGAGAGAGCCACATCGCTACTCAGAATGAGAGAGAGACACAGAGAGAGCCACATCGCTACTCAGAATGAGAGAGACACAGAGAGAGCCACATCGCTACTCAGAATGAGAGAGAGACACAGAGAGAGCCACATCGCTACTCAGAATGAGAGAGAGACTAGTCAACTCACCAGCCAATTAACAAACCAGCCAATAAACTAAGCCGCCAATCAATCATGCAGCCAATCCTCTAAATTACCTAATTAACTCACCAGCCAATCAACTAACCAGCCGATCACCAAACCAGCCAATCAATGAAATCAACCAAAGAAAGTGAACCGTGTTTTTAAAAAAAGGAGCAACGCTTCTTTCGCAGACTCCACTACAATGGGAGAACTACAGCGATACCTGCCTCGGTTGACAGAGCTGGGTATGTGTACGGTACAAAAGAAAGAAAGAAAAAGCAATGGTTTCCATACTACAAACTACAAATAAAAGTATATGGAAACTGCGTTTGGATAATAAAAAAAAAAAAGAAGAAGAAAATATCTCTCTCATGAATTAATTTCCATGTTCTGCCAAAACATATTTTGATGATTGATTCAAACAGCTGTGTAAGATTTGATGATTGATTCAAACAGCTGTGTAAGATGTAACAACAGCACTGTCAGCGCTGCTTAGAGAGCTAAAGAGTTTAAAGAGACGCACTTACACTTTTCTG
The DNA here is from genome assembly GCA_009760885.1 of Achatina immaculata. Classification (NCBI taxonomy): domain Eukaryota; kingdom Metazoa; phylum Mollusca; class Gastropoda; order Stylommatophora; family Achatinidae; genus Lissachatina; species Lissachatina immaculata. The sequence continues at coordinate 41,808,251 of CM019700.1, read as the reverse complement.
TCTAATAATTTTTTTTCACATTTTGGAAAGTAATAGGCTACTGAGTTAGCTGTACACATTTTGGAAAGTAGCGAGATACTTAGTTAGCTGTACACATTTTGGAAAGTAGTGAGATACTGAGTTAGCTGTACACATTTTGGAAAGTAGTGAGATACTGAGTTAGCTGTACACATTTTGGAAAGTAGTGAGATACTGAGTTAGCTGTACACATTTTGGAAAGTAGTGAGATACTGAGTTAGCTGTACACATTTTGGAAAGTAGTGAGATACTTAGTTAGCTGTACACATTTTGGAAAGTAGTGAGATACTGAGTTAGCTGTACACATTTTGGAAAGTAGTGAGATACTTAGTTAGCTGTACACATTTTGGAAAGTAGTGAGATACTGAGTTAGCTGTACACATTTTGGAAAGTAGTGAGATACTGAGTTAGCTGTACACATTTTGGAAAGTAGTGAGATACTTAGTTAGCTGTACACATTTTGGAAAGCAGTGAGATACTGAGTTAGCTGTACACATTTCGGAAAGTAGTGAGATACTGAGCTAGCTGTACACATTTTGGAAAGTAGTGAGATACTGAGCTAGCTGTACACATTTTGGAAAGTAGTGAGATACTGAGCTAGCTGTACACATTTTGGAAAGTGATAGGCTACTGCGTTAGCTGTACATATTTCGGAAAGTAGTGAGATACTAAGTTAGCTGTACACATTTTAGAAAGTAGTGAGATGTTGAGTTAGCTGCACACATTTTGGAAAGTAGTAAGCTACTGGGTTAGCTATACACATTTTAGAAAGTAGAGGACAGCTGAATTAGCTGTACACATGTTAGAAAGTAGTGACGACGAATTTTAACTGAACAAATGTAGTGTATTACATCTCCAGGACCGTAAACTTGTTTGAGACAAAACTCAGGTGAAAATAATGATCAAAAATATTCATAGCTCCTGGGGAATGTCAATGTGTACACTGAAAATTATGGTGTAACATACAAACACATTTTATATTTTGACAAATTTAATAGTTTGGCAATATCCATGCATCCTCTTGGACGAAGTCCTACTGAGTCTTATAAAATGGCTTTTTTTTTTTTTTTTGGTCGTTGTTGTTCAAGGGTTTCAAGCTGTTTACTTCACTTTTCTTATCAATATTTATCGGATTTAACGAATTCATCGTCATCGTGGTCGTCATCTTCATCATCGTTAACACCATCACTATCAGTCTCATCACTGTCATTAACATCCACAGTGAGGTCAACCGCAGAGGTTCTCCATCTTGTTCTGTTGTTCGACTGGATGATGTATCCAAACAATGAGTATCCTGTACATCTCTTGATGAGAATTGTCCACGATATTTATATCATTATTATCTTCATGTTTTTTATCTCAGCCTTTGCTTTAATTGGCAGCGATGTTTATATCATTATTATCTTCATGTTATTTCTTATCACAGCCTTTCTTTTAATTGGCAACGATGTTTAAAAGAAAAAAAAAGTTTTACTTTTAAGTGTATCAAAAATATTTCGTATGATTCCAGTATCTTTTATTCTTTCCGGCTTCATATAAAGACAATCTCTTATTTCTTCTTATTTGTATCTGTCTATGAAGAGACATAGAGGTGTATGGTGCAGTTTTACAAAGCGGCAGAGGGAATGAGTAAAATGAGAAAGAGAAACAAAAACGAATAGAAAGTATGAGAGTAAGATGAGAAGGACATACAACATCCGATATTTCGGCTTGAGTCTTTTTCGAGGATTACATACACAAACAAGACGACATATAACTTATCTTAGTGATGTCCTCCTGAATAGGAAACAACACAAAATGCGTGTCCCTTTGACTTGGCATAAAGACCACAGGGGGCCACAAAGGAAACCAGAAGAAGCCAATAGGAACAGGAGGCGGGGAAAAAGAGAGACGACAATAGACACATATAGCGCAGGTGTTGGGGGGGGGGGGAGAAGAAAGGGGAGCGGAGAGATAATGAAAGAACTAGAAGAAGAAAATATCTCTCTCATGAATTAATTTCCATGTTCTGCCAAAACATATTTTGATGATTGATTCAAACAGCTGTGTAAGATTTGATGATTGATTCAAACAGCTGTGTAAGATGTAACAACAGCACTGTCAGCGCTGCTTAGAGAGCTAAAGAGTTTAAAGAGACGCACTTACACTTTTCTGTCTAATAATTTTTTTTCACATTTTGGAAAGTAATAGGCTACTGAGTTAGCTGTACACATTTTGGAAAGTAGCGAGATACTTAGTTAGCTGTACACATTTTGGAAAGTAGTGAGATACTGAGTTAGCTGTACACATTTTGGAAAGTAGTGAGATACTGAGTTAGCTGTACACATTTTGGAAAGTAGTGAGATACTGAGTTAGCTGTACACATTTTGGAAAGTAGTGAGATACTGAGTTAGCTGTACACATTTTGGAAAGTAGTGAGATACTTAGTTAGCTGTACACATTTTGGAAAGTAGTGAGATACTGAGTTAGCTGTACACATTTTGGAAAGTAGTGAGATACTTAGTTAGCTGTACACATTTTGGAAAGTAGTGAGATACTGAGTTAGCTGTACACATTTTGGAAAGTAGTGAGATACTGAGTTAGCTGTACACATTTTGGAAAGTAGTGAGATACTTAGTTAGCTGTACACATTTTGGAAAGCAGTGAGATACTGAGTTAGCTGTACACATTTCGGAAAGTAGTGAGATACTGAGCTAGCTGTACACATTTTGGAAAGTAGTGATACTGAGCTAGCTGTACACATTTTGGAAAGTAGTGAGATACTGAGTTAGCTGTACACATTTTGGAAAGTGATAGGCTACTGCGTTAGCTGTACATATTTCGGAAAGTAGTGAGATACTAAGTTAGCTGTACACATTTTAGAAAGTAGTGAGATGTTGAGTTAGCTGCACACATTTTGGAAAGTAGTAAGCTACTGGGTTAGCTATACACATTTTAGAAAGTAGAGGACAGCTGAATTAGCTGTACACATGTTAGAAAGTAGTGACGACGAATTTTAACTGAACAAATGTAGTGTATTACATCTCCAGGACCGTAAACTTGTTTGAGACAAAACTCAGGTGAAAATAATGATCAAAAATATTCATAGCTCCTGGGGAATGTCAATGTGTACACTGAAAATTATGGTGTAACATACAAACACATTTTATATTTTTGACAAATTTAATAGTTTGGCAATATCCATGCATCCTCTTGGACGAAGTCCTACTGAGTCTTATAAAATGGCTTTTTTTTTTTTTTTTGGTCGTTGTTGTTCAAGGGTTTCAAGCTGTTTACTTCACTTTTCTTATCAATATTTATCGGATTTAACGAATTCATCGTCATCGTGGTCGTCATCTTCATCATCGTTAACACCATCACTATCAGTCTCATCACTGTCATTAACATCCACAGTGAGGTCAACCGCAGAGGTTCTCCATCTTGTTCTGTTGTTCGACTGGATGATGTATCCAAACAATGAGTATCCTGTACATCTCTTGATGAGAATTGTCCACGATATTTATATCATTATTATCTTCATGTTTTTTATCTCAGCCTTTGCTTTAATTGGCAGCGATGTTTATATCATTATTATCTTCATGTTATTTCTTATCACAGCCTTTCTTTTAATTGGCAACGATGTTTAAAAGAAAAAAAAAGTTTTACTTTTAAGTGTATCAAAAATTTCGTATGATTCCAGTATCTTTTATTCTTTCCGGCTTCATATAAAGACAATCTCTTATTTCTTCTTATTTGTATCTGTCTATGAAGAGACATAGAGGTGTATGGTGCAGTTTTACAAAGCGGCAGAGGGAATGAGTAAAATGAGAAAGAGAAACAAAAACGAATAGAAAGTATGAGAGTAAGATGAGAAAGACATACAACATCCGATATTTCGGCTTGAGTCTTTTTCGAGGATTACATACACAAACAAGACGACATATAACTTATCTTAGTGATGTCCTCCTGAATAGGAAACAACACAAAAATGCGTGTCCCTTTGACTTGGCATAAAGACCACAGGGGGCCACAAAGGAAACCAGAAGAAGCCAATAGGAAACAGGAGGCGGGGAAAAAGAGAGACAGACAATAGACACATATAGCGCAGGTGTTGGGGGGGGGGGGGAGAAGAAAGGGGAGCGGAGAGATAATGAAAGAACTAGGAACGAACAGAAGGTGCCATAGAAACACGTAGTATGTCGTCTTGTTTGTGTTTGTAATCCTCGAAAAAGGCTCACGCCGAAATATCGGATGTTGTACGTTTTTTGTTTATACATTCTCATCTTACTCTCATACTTTCTATTCGTTTTTTTTTTCATTTTACTCACTCCCTCCCCCGCTTTGTAAAACTGCACAATACACCTCTGTTTACCTTTATTTGAACCAGTCTTACCGCAGTCGCCATCCTTTTTATCTATGAAGGGACAAAGATGCTGACCAATTTTACCAGTTAGGCTTTATTCTGTGATACAGAGGGCCAACATGGCACCACTGTGCCGTGTGTGTGCTTGTCTGTAGCAGACATAATGTGACAAAATTGGCATAGTGTGACAAAATTGGCATAGTGTGACAAAATTGGCATAATGTCAATGTGCCTCTACGGCACAAGCAAGGAAATCTTTCTTCAAATTTCGGAAAGTAGTGAGATACTGAGCTAGCTGTACACATTTTGGAAAGTAGTGAGATACTGAGCTAGCTGTACACATTTTGGAAAGTAGTGAGATACTGAGCTAGCTGTACACATTTTGGAAAGTGATAGGCTACTGCGTTAGCTGTACATATTTCGGAAAGTAGTGAGATACTAAGTTAGCTGTACACATTTTAGAAAGTAGTGAGATGTTGAGTTAGCTGCACACATTTTGGAAAGTAGTAAGCTACTGGGTTAGCTATACACATTTTAGAAAGTAGAGGACAGCTGAATTAGCTGTACACATGTTAGAAAGTAGTGACGACGAATTTTAACTGAACAATGTAGTGTATTACATCTCCAGGACCGTAAACTTGTTTGAGACAAAACTCAGGTGAAAATAATGATCAAAAATATTCATAGCTCCTGGGGAATGTCAATGTGTACACTGAAAATTATGGTGTAACATACAACACATTTTACATTTTTGACAAATTTAATAGTTTGGCAATATCCATGCATCCTCTTGGACGAAGTCCTACTGAGTCTTATAAAATGGCTTTTTTTTTTTTTTTTGGTCGTTGTTGTTCAAGGGTTTCAAGCTGTTTACTTCACTTTTCTTATCAATATTTATCGGATTTAACGAATTCATCGTCATCGTGGTCGTCATCTTCATCATCGTTAACACCATCACTATCAGTCTCATCACTGTCATTAACATCCACAGTGAGGTCACCGCAGAGGTTCTCCATCTTGTTCTGTTGTTCGACTGGATGATGTATCCAAACAATGAGTATCCTGTACATCTCTTGATGAGAATTGTCCACGATATTTATATCATTATTATCTTCATGTTTTTTATCTCAGCCTTTGCTTTAATTGGCAGCGATGTTTATATCATTATTATCTTCATGTTATTTCTTATCACAGCCTTTCTTTTAATTGGCAACGATGTTTAAAAGAAAAAAAAAGTTTTACTTTTAAGTGTATCAAAAATATTTCGTATGATTCCAGTATCTTTTATTCTTTCCGGCTTCATATAAAGACAATCTCTTATTTCTTCTTATTTGTATCTGTCTATGAAGAGACATAGAGGTGTATGGTGCAGTTTTACAAAGCGGCAGAGGGAATGAGTAAAATGAGAACGAGAAACAAAAACGAATAGAAAGTATGAGAGTAAGATGAGAAGGACATACAACATCCGATATTTCGGCTTGAGTCTTTTTCGAGGATTACATACACAAACAAGACGACATATAACTTATCTTAGTGATGTCCTCCTGAATAGGAAACAACACAAAAATGCGTGTCCCTTTGACTTGGCATAAAAACCACAGGAGGCCACAAAGGAAACCAGAAGAAGCCAATAGGAAACAGGAGGCGGGGAAAAAGAGAGACAGACAATAGACACATATAGCGCAGGTGTTGGGGGGGGGGAGAAGAAAGGGGAGCGGAGAGATAATGAAAGAACTAGGAACGAACAGAAGGTGCCATAGAAACACGTAGTATGTCGTCTTGTTTGTGTTTGTAATCCTCGAAAAAGGCTCACGCCGAAATATCGGATGTTGTATGTTTTTTGTTTATACATTCTCATCTTACTCTCATACTTTCTATTCGTTTTTTTTTTTCATTTTACTCACTCCCTCCCCCGCTTTGTAAAACTGCACCATACACCTCTGTTTACCTTTATTTGAACCAGTCTTACCGCAGTCGCCATCCTTTTTATCTATGAAGGGACAAAGATGCTGACCAATTTTACCAGTTAGGCTTTATTCTGTGATACAGAGGGCCAACATGGCACCACTGTGCCGTGTGTGTGCTTGTCTGTAGCAGACATAGTGTGACAAAATTGGCATAATGTCAATGTGCCTCTACGGCACAAGCAAGGAAATCTTTCTTCAAATTCTCTGCTTCAAGATTTTAGTTTATGTGGTGAAGTGGTTAGTTCACTGGTCTCTCTTGGCGAAGGTCGGGGGTTCGAATCTGGCCGGAGGCACCCCAATCACCCAGCTGTAGAAATGGGTACCTGACTTCTTCTGGAGTTGAGGAAAGGCGGCCAGGCGTGATACTGACCATATCACCCTCTAGTGTGCTGACAGGTCGTGGAAAATATTGGCACTAACACCATATCCCTATGTGCCTCTATGGCATGACAGGATTACCTTTACCTTTTTTTTTGTTTTCTTACCAACTAAGGACAGTGACACTTAACAGCGAGAAGCAACTGACAAGTATTGCATAAACAACATTTTATTGATGGAGAAAATGTGCGATGATAGGTGAGAATTGAAGAATTTCATAACATATACAACGAAGGTACAAGTAGCTCCACCCCCTGGCAACAACGTAGTTTGCCAGGTGGGGAGGGAGTGGACAACACTTACACCAACAAACTGCTGCCACACATCATAAACGGAGAACAAAAGAGGTTTACAATTTACAGCCTCATGAATAGTTTCCTATATTCACACACAAAACATCACAAACTACCAAACTGCAAGTCTAAAAAAATCTCCAAATTGTACTATTCTCACATTCTTCAGTTCTCTGGTCAAAACTCACTGTAACCACATATTAGACATTTAGTTACTGATAACAATAAAAACTTCATCATTGCTGTTCCTTTCTCTCTGACTTCTATCACAATAATAATCCTAAACTCTCTACAAACAGTGGACAAGTCATGAACTCAGTCCACGTCTTGTGCCAAACCCATGTTTTGCAACCTTCCTTGACTTTAAGAAAACATTAATTCATTCATTCATTTGCATGTCCCTTGCGGAACTCTGCCTCCCTAACAGCACTCCTGTAGGCCTCTCGGTTGTAAGGAACATGGCCTGCTGCTGATGCGTCCATTTGTAGATCATCAACGATGTCTTGCAGCCATCTTCGCCTTGGTCTTCCTCTATTTCTTTTTTCCCATTGTGTACCCTGCCAAGACGTTTAATGTGTCCAAAATATTTAAGTTTTCTCTCTTTAATCCTCTTTACTAGCCAGCCTTCTTCAATATTAAGTTCTTGTAGTATGGATATATTTGTTCTTTTTTTAGGTCCATGATATTTGAAGAACTCTTCTGTAGCATTTACATTCAAAGGCATTTATGTGTTTCTCAGCTGTTTTGTTAAGTGTCCAAGTATTACAGGCATATGTTGCGATAGGAAAGATGCATGCCTTTAAAAGTCTTATTTTTGTACTTCTGTATGTTCCTCTCCACAGACTCTTTAGTTGTTTTACTTTCTGAAGAGCGATGGGTGTCCTCCTTTTAATGTCCCTTATTGTATCTCACTAGAAATGAAGTTAGGATCAGAATTGCAAAAGCAGCATCAATCTTCAAGAATCTTGAGAACATATGGAATTCAAAAGTTATAAGCACAAAAACCAAGTTAAGACTATTCAATTCAAATGTAATATCCGCCCTCATTTATGCATGCGAAAGCTGGAAAACAACTAAAGAAATAGAAAAGAAATTAGACTCTTTTGAAAACAAATGCCTAAGGAAAATACTCGGCATCAAGTGGAATGAATTCAAGAACAATGCAGAGATAAGACAGATGACTGAACAACAACCAGTCTCATGGGTGATGAGGAAAAGGAGATGGACATATGTTGGTCATTTGATGAGAAGAAATGATCAGAGAATCCCAAAACAAGCTATCAAATGGAACACAACAGGCCAAAGAAAAAGAGGCAGACCGCGTGAAACTCTGAAGAGGACATTATTAAGAGAGGCCAAGTTAACTGGCATAAAATCCTTTGATGAGGTTGAAAGACTCGCCGAAGACAGGAAAAATTGGCGAACTACTTTGCGAGCCCTATGTGACGTTTAACGGCACGGGAAGGATATAAGATATAAGATATATAAGATTGTATCTCCATTATTAGTTAGTAGTGAAAGAAAACACGTCACTCAAAACTGATCCCAAGCCTGTTTTTGATAACTCTCCTTATGTCAGTAAAGATAGGCTAACTAGCTCCCCTTATGTCAGTAAAGATAGGCTAACTAGCTCTCCTTATGTCAGTAAAGATAGGCTAACTAGCTCCCCTTATGTCAGTAAAGATAGGCTAACTAGCCCCTTATGTCAGTAAAGATAGGCTAACTAGCTTCCCTTATGTCAGTAAAGATAGGCTAACTAGCTCCCCTTATGTCAGTAAAGATAGGCTAACTAGCTCCCCTTATGTCAGTAAAGATAGGCTAACTAGCTCTCCTTATGTCAGTAAAGATAGGCTAACTAGCTCTCCTTATGTCAGTAAAGATAGGCTAACTAGCTCCCCTTATGTCAGTAAAGATAGGCTAACTAGCTCTCCTTATGTCAGTAAAGATAGGCTAACTAGCTCCCCTTATGTCAGTAAAGATAGGCTAACTAGCTCTCCTTATGTCAGTAAAGATAGGCTAACTAGCTCTCCTTATGTCAGTAAAGATAGGCTAACTAGCCCCTTATGTCAGTAAAGATAGGCTAACTAGCCCCTTATGTCAGTAAAGATAGGCTAACTAGCTCTCCTTATGTCAGTAAAGATAGGCTAACTAGCTCTCCTTATGTCAGTAAAGATAGGCTAACTAGCTCTCCTTATGTCAGTAAAGATAGGCTAACTAGCTCCCCTTATGTCAGTAAAGATAGGCTAACTAGCTCCCCTTATGTCAGTAAAGATAGGCTAACTAGCTCCCCTTATGTCAGTAAAGATAGGCTAACTAGCTCCCCTTATGTCAGTAAAGATAGGCTAACTAGCTCCCCTTATGTCAGTAAAGATAGGCTAACTAGCTCCCCTTATGTCAGTAAAGATAGTCTAACTACTTACCAGTCTATACACTATCTTGTTGAAATCCTTTACTGTTTCTTGTAAAACTACTTACCAGTCTATACACACTTTTTCTTTCTTCTTCTTCAGCTTTCCGAGGCATTAAGGCTTATTGCTGCAGATAAAGTTCGCCTCCATTCCTCTCTATTCCTAATCTTCTCTCTCCAGTTGGTGACACTAATTTCTTTTACATCCTCTTCTATGTTGTTTTTCCATCTCTGTCTTAGTCTACCCCTTGGTGTTGTTTCCCTCATCTCTTGTGTATACATCATTTACTTTTGTCTGTTCTCTTCCATTCTTTCTACATGCTCCAGCCAGCGAAGTCTGTTCAGTTTCAAGAAATTTATAATTCGTTGGGATTTAAATAAGCTGTTCAGTTCAGTGTTCTTTCTAGCTCTCCATTCTCCACTTTTGGTATCCTTTATTGGCCCAAAGATTCTTCTTAGGATGTTGTTCTCAAAGATCTGCAGTTGTTTTTCATCTTTCTTTGTTGTACTCCACGTTCCTGATCCATACATGACGGCTGGTCTTATTATGGTTTTGTAGGTTGTTATTTTGGTGTTTTGGGACATGATTTTGGATTTTAACAGGTGTTGCAAGGCGAAGTATATTTTACTCCCTATCTGTACTGCTTTTATTTCCTCGCTTACTATGTTACTTGTTAAAGGCTGTGCCTAGATAATTGTATGTTTTCCTTCCTAATAATCATATCTCCAATATTTAATAATCTGGATCATTCTGCCTCTGGTCTCTTGATATCTTCATATTCTGTCTGTAGCATTGTCTGTAGCACTTTTAGCGCTACATCTCTCAGGTGTATGCAGGTATTGATGACTTCTTGCATAGTTTCCCACACTAGGTCGATGTCATCAGCGTATCCTAGCGTTTTAGTTTGTTCTTCTGTACTGCTTTCTTCTTTCGCTTTTCTGATTACCTTTTCTAGTACTAGGTTGAATAGCAATGGAGATAATGTTGTTTTTTTGTGTTTTGTTTTAAACCAGTTCTTATAGAGAAGGGTTCTGACTTTCTTCCTTTATATATTACTATTTGTGTATCCTCCATGCATATTCTGGTCAGATTTATTAATTTATTAGGTATTCCAAATTCTTTCATAATTTTCCATAAGCTGCTCCTATCTATGCTGTCACAGGCTTTCTTGAAGTCAATGAAGTATTATGTAGTTCTTTTCATATTCCCAGTATTTTCTGCTCTTTGACGTAGATAAAATATTTTGTATGTGGTTGATCTATTCTTCCTAAAACCTGCTCGACAGCCTCCCAGTATGTTCTCGCCGTATGGTCTAATCTATTACAAGTATAATAGATAGTATTTTGTAGCTTGTTTGTAGTAAGCTTATTCCTCTGTAGTTTTCACACTTTCTCTTATCGCCTTTCTTGAATACTGGGATCAGTAATGATTCTCTCCATTCACTAGGGAGTTTGTCTCTTCTCTCCATATTTGTTGTATTAGTGCACATATCTGTTCGTGTAGATTTAGACCGCCTTCCTTAATCATTTCTCCAGCAGTTCCATCTAAACCAGTTGCTTTGTTGTTTCGTAGCAACTTGATACTGTAGATGACTTCTTTTAAGTCCGATTCTTCTATTTCAGGTTAACAAGTCTGTATTTCTTCGCATGGTAATAGGCTTTTCACAGTTTAGTAGTTTTTCAAAACATTCTTTCCATCTGGTACAGATTTTCTCGTCACTATTTATCATGTTTTCATTACTATCCTTCAAGTTCTGCAGAGGTTGTTTATACCCTTGCTTAACTGTTCGCAATTCTTTATAGAATTCCTGCTTTTCTTATTCTGATGGCATGTCTGCATCTCACTTACCATGTCTTTCATATATTGTCGTTTTTGTTGACGAATAACTTGGTGACTTTCTTTACTGTGTGTGGTACTTCCATCATTTGTTTTGTTGTTCATGTCATTCAACCATATCTGTCTTGCTGTTCTTTTCTTTATGACTGCCTCTCTGCAGACTTCATCGAACTAGTTCTTTTTTTTTTTAGTTATGGTCTTGACTCCCAGGCATTCTTCCGCTGTGTTCTTTATAATGATTTTTATATCTTCCATCTGTCATCAATGCTTTTGTTTTCTCATTCCATCTTGCGTTTATCTTATGGTTTAGCTCATTTCTGAATTTCTCTTTAGTGTCTTCTCTTTTCAAAGCATCTCTGTTATAACTGAGCTTTTATTTAATTTACTATAAAATTTTTCTTCAAGACAAATAAGGGACCCAACTTTACAACAATTCCAATTATATCCCCTTCTATTTAACCTGAAGCTGAAATATGTGTCAATGAGGAAAAACTAAGAAGTGGAGAGTTTTTAATATATTGGATCGCTACTAACTAATAATGGAGACACAATGAGGGACATTAAAAGGAAGACATCTATCGCTCTTCAGAAAGTAAAACAAATAAAGAATCTGTGGAGAGGAGCAGACAGAACCACAAAAATAACATTTTTAAGGGCATGCATCTTTCCCATCGCAACATATGCCTGTGAGACCTGGACACTTAACAAAACAGCTGAGAAACATATAAATGCCTTTGAATTAAATGCTACAGAAGAGTTCTTAAAATATCATGGACACAAAAAAGAACAAATATATCCATACTACAAGAGCTTAATACCTGGTTGGTATTTTGTTTAACCTAACAAAAGAAATAAACCCATTACTGTTATACAATTTGGCAGTTAGCAACTCATGGCTGACATGTTAGTGTCTGGGTTGACGAACCATAGTTGATCAAGACCCTGTTCCATCTCTCCGTTGGTGCTCCCCAGTAACAGCCTCTCATGGTCCTCATGGTGGTGGAGACTGCTAAAGAAGTATTGCACACCCCCTGCTATTTAGCTCAACCCAGGGACTGAAAAAAAAATAGATGCCATAACCTGCTCCCAAGCCGACACCATCCTTTGCCTCAAAATCTCCACCGTATCGGCTGCAAAGAACGCGAGCTCTCAGTTTCAGGGACAAAGAAGAAGAAGAAGAAGAAGAAGATGATGATGAAGAAGAAGAATCTGTAAAGTAATCACTGTTTATTTAGATTTCTAGAACTTTTGTTCTTTTTCATTTTTTTTCCTAATATCAGCAGATGTGCCGGTGCAGCAATAATAAATTGTATTAAATGACACAGACGGGTTACCATACCGCAGTCTGTACGCCTACAACTGAAAACTTCTAGGAATGTATTATCTCGAAGCGTGAAGAAACGAGGGGAGGGGGTGGATGGAGACTTGAGAGGAGACCTGAAGAGTGCGCCGAGTGCAGGGATAATGGAGGCGCAGAAGTAGGCGTGGTCCAGGGCCCCGGTGCAACGACTAATTCACGTGCCAGCGCCAGGTCGGAGGTTACCAGGGGAGGACGTTTCACGGAGCATGCGTGAATGTGATTACTAATCAACTCTTCGGTCGCTTGATAAGACACTCGCTTGAGTAACAGTCGCGTAAATGGTCGATAGATTTACCCGGCGACGCGACTCTGCTGCACTCTTGAGGTTCTGACTTGTTGTGTTTGTAGTGTTTGGAGATGTACGTGGAAGGTTTTTTCTGTGAAAGTAGCTTATCCGTGTGACAGGTGAGTTGATAACAATTGTTACATATTTTTATATATCCCTAACTCCGGGGGTCGGGGGGGGGGGGGGTGAGGAGATGAAGACCCTGTCAGTTTTGGCAATCAGCGATCCATAGCTGACATGCTAGCGTCAGGGTTAGCGAACTATAGTTCATCAAGACTCTTGCTCCCCCCCCCCCCAAAAAAAAAAAAAATAACAGGTCTACCCTGCCAAACGGGGTAAGGGTCACCATAGTCCCTGTGGTGGTGGAGTCTACTAAAGAAGCATTGCACACTTTCCTGCTTTTTTTTTTTAGCTCCACTCAAGCCTGGACTGTTAAAAAAAAAAGCCGCCATAACTCGCTCACAATCAGACACGATGCTGTGCCTCGACTGCAAGAAGACATGGGTTCGAATCTTAGGCCTTCAACTTTTGCCACCGTTAAGTTCGTGCCACATTTTAAAATACTCTTTCACGGTCACTAATCGCTTCATAGAGGAGCTTTGTAAGCTGTGCATGTCTTTGTATCGCTTTTACAATCTACCCCTTCCCCAAAACGCTAACTCTGCTGATAAGCCATTCTGTTTCATACATTCCGCCAATCTCCACCTTTCAGAACGTGAAGCCATCCGGGCTGGCTCTTGAAACAGGGCCTTGAAGCATTACACCAGCCTGACCCTTCCTCACAGTGGGCTTGCAGCAATTACATGGGCTTGTTACAAAATGATTATTTCGGTCCCTTCTGTGTGTTACAAGTCTGTCTGTCTGTTCAGGACCCCAGAGTTTTGTAAGTCTGTGCTAAACTACTTCCCTTTACTCCCCACCCCAGCAGCGGGATTTAGGCATAAGCTAGAAAAGCTACAGCTTAGGGCCCTACACGCTTTCTAAACTACAACTTAGGGCCCTACACGTTTTCTAAACTACAACTTAGGGCCCTACAGGTTTTCTAAACTACAACTTAGGGCTCTACAAGCTTTCTAAACTACAACTTAAGGCCCTACACGCTTACTAAACTACAACTTAGGGCCCTACACGTTTTCTAAACTACAACTTAGGGCCCTACACGCTTTCTAAACTACAATTTAGGGCCCTACACGCTTTCTAAACTACAACTTAGGGCCCTACACGCTTTCTAAACTACAGCTTAGGGCCCTACACGCTTTCTGGTGTAACATTCTAACAAGAGGGCTTCAAGCTAGAACTACAGTGGAACGTCGATTACCCGAAATAACTTTGGACCAAGATGGTTCGGTTAATTAGATAATTCGGATAATGACACATGCATGGACGTACCCAATTTATAACCCTTTTGGACTGGAAGATAAACGATGCGTAACTATCTTTTTGATGCAGCAATGATTTGGATAATTGACGTTCGGATAATCGACGTTTTACTGTATATAGCTTAGCTAAGGTCTCACAACGTCTAAATTCAGCATTGTAACCTGAAAAGGTACAATCCACCCACCCTAAAGATTAGCTATTATGTTTTCATCCACTATAATCCCTTCCCCCCCCCCCTCCCTCATTAGTCATGCTTGTCTTACACAAGTCCGCGTTTCCTCCATGTTTTCTATTTCAGAACCCCACAGTTTGTTACACGTCAGGTCCCTAAGTGTTTCGTTACGTGTTTTTTTTTCCCCCACAGTCAGTTTGTTACACACACTTTTGTGGGTCATAATATCACATGTCTGCTGGTATCATGTTCTGGAACTTTCTCTGACACTTTGTTGCACGCGGTGATCAGATCTAACACCAGGGGTTCTCATCCTGTGATGAATTTCTCTAACAAGGGAACTATTTTAGGATTCGGCGGATGGGTATTGGGACCACAGATTGACATATTCATATTGTTGGAATATTGTGCACATATTATTTGGAATCCATCTTTTGAGTTAGTCTTGGAAAAGACGTGAGGAATGTGACATTTTGATATTTGGTGAAAATAGTACACGAGGCAGTAAAAGTTTAGAACCACTGATGTTCAGGTTATCTACTTTAAAGCCCGTATGTTAGTCATTTCTGCAGACGCTGTTAAATCGAAATCCTGTTCGGGCACCTTCTTGGCACATTGTCTTGTTGAAAGCCTTTACTGTTTCTTGTAAAACTACTTACCAGTCTGTACACACTATCTTGTTGAAAGCCTTTACTATTTCTTGTAAAACTACTTACCAGTCTATACACACTATCTTGTTGAAATCCTTTACTGTTTCTTGTAAAACTACTTATCAGTCTATACACACTTTTTCTTCTTCTTCTTCTTCAGCTTTCCGAGGCATTAAGGCTTATTGCTGCAGATAAAGTTCGCCTCCATTCCTCTCTATTCCTAATCTTCTCTCTCCAGTTGGTGACACTAATTTCTTTTACATCCTCTTCTATGTTGTTTTTCCATCTCTGTCTTAGTCTACCCCTTGGTGTTGTTTCCCTCATCTCTTGTGTATACATCATTTACTTTTGTCTGTTCTCTTCCATTCTTTCTACATGCTCCAGCCAGCGAAGTCTGTTCAGTTTCAAGAAATTTATAATTCGTTGGGATTTAAATAAGCTGTTCAGTTCAGTGTTCTTTCTAGCTCTCCATTCTCCACTTTTGGTATCCTTTATTGGCCCAAAGATTCTTCTTAGGATGTTGTTCTCAAAGATCTGCAGTTGTTTTTCATCTTTCTTTGTTGTACTCCACGTTCCTGATCCATACATGACGGCTGGTCTTATTATGGTTTTGTAGGTTGTTATTTTGGTGTTTTGGGACATGATTTTGGATTTTAACAGGTGTTGCAAGGCGAAGTATATTTTACTCCCTATCTGTACTCCGCTTTTTATTTCCTCGCTTACTATGTTACTTTTTTGTTAAAGGCTGTGCCTAGATAATTGTATGTTTCTGCCTTCCTAATAATCATATCTCCAATATTTATATAATCTGGATCATTCTGCCTCTGGTCTCTTGATATCTTCATATTCTGTCTGTAGCATTGTCTGTAGCACTTTTAGCGCTACATCTCTCAGGTGTATGCAGGTATTGATGACTTCTTGCATAGTTTCCCACACTAGGTCGATGTCATCAGCGTATCCTAGCGTTTTAGTTTGTTCTTCTGTACTGCTTTCTTCTTTCGCTTTTCTGATTACCTTTTCTAGTACTAGGTTGAATAGCAATGGAGATAATGTTGTTTTTTTTTGTTTTGTTTTAAACCAGTTCTTATAGAGAAGGGTTCTGACTTTCTTCCTTTATATATTACTATATTTTGTGTATCCTCCATGCATATTCTGGTCAGATTTATTAATTTATTAGGTATTCCAAATTCTTTCATAATTTTCCATAAGCTGCTCCTATCTATGCTGTCACAGGCTTTCTTGAAGTCAATGAAGGTATTATGTAGTTCTTTTCTATATTCCCAGTAATTTTCTGCTCTTTGACGTAGATAAAATATTTTGTATGTGGTTGATCTATTCTTCCTAAAACCTGCTCGACAGCCTCCCAGTATGTTCTCGCCGTATGGTCTAATCTATTGACAAGTATAATAGATAGTATTTTGTAGCTTGTTTGTAGTAAGCTTATTCCTCTGTAGTTTTCACACTTTCTCTTATCGCCTTTCTTGAATACTGGGATCAGTAATGATTCTCTCCATTCACTAGGGAGTTTGTCTTCTCTCCATATTTGTTGTATTAGTGCACATATCTGTTCGTGTAGATTTAGACCGCCTTCCTTAATCATTTCTCCAGCAGTTCCATCTAAACCAGTTGCTTTGTTGTTTCGTAGCAACTTGATACTGTAGATGACTTCTTTTAAGTCCGATTCTTCTATTTCAGGTTAACAAGTCTGTATTTCTTCGCATGGTAATAGGCTTTTCACAGTTTAGTAGTTTTTCAAAACATTCTTTCCATCTGGTACAGATTTTCTCGTCACTATTTATCATGTTTTCATTACTATCCTTCAAGTTCTGCAGAGGTTGTTT
Source organism: Achatina immaculata (assembly GCA_009760885.1). Classification (NCBI taxonomy): domain Eukaryota; kingdom Metazoa; phylum Mollusca; class Gastropoda; order Stylommatophora; family Achatinidae; genus Lissachatina; species Lissachatina immaculata. Next base: position 41,791,320 of record CM019700.1, on the reverse strand, counting down.
ATACCCTTGCTTAACTGTTCGCAATTCTTTATAGAATTCCCTGCTTTTCTTATTCTGATGGCATGTCTGCATCACACTTACCATGTCTTTCATATATTGTCGTTTTTGTTGACGAATAACTTGGTGACTTTCTTTACATTGTGTGTGGTACTTCTCATCATTTGTTTTGTTGTTCATGTCATTCAACCATATCTGTCTTGCTGTTCTTTTCTTTATGACTGCCTCTCTGCAGACTTCATCGAACTAGTTCTTTTTTTTTTTTAGTTATGGTCTTGACTCCCAGGCATTCTTCCGCTGTGTTCTTTATAATGATTTTTATATCTTCCCATCTGTCATCAATGCTTTTGTTTTCTCCATTCCATCTTGCGTTTATCTTATGGTTTAGCTCATTTCTGAATTTCTCTTTAGTGTCTTCTCTTTTCAAAGCATCTCTGTTTATAACTGAGCTTTTATTTAATTTACTATAAAAATTTTTCTTCAGTCTGAATTTTAATTTAGCTCCAGCAAGAAAATGGTCGCTGCTGCATTCAGCCCCTCTGTAACTTCTGATCTGAAGTATGTTTGTTGTGTGCTTGGTATCAGATAAAACATGGTCTATCTGGTTCCATGTTAGATTATCGGGGGATGTTTGTTTATGGATGTTCTTATTTTGAAATCATGTGCTACTTATTCTCATTCCATAAGGTTCCGCCATATTTATTCGTCTCCATCCACTATCATTAGATGTTTCATGCAGACTTTCTTTTCCTGTGATATGTCTGTGTGACTCCTCCTTTCCTGTCTCTGCACTGAAGTCTCTTAGTATTATCAGTATATCATGTTTCTGGGTCTTCTCTATTACTCTCTCTAACGTGTGATGTAAAATTCTTCTTTGACGTCATCCTCTGTATCTTCTGTTGGTGCATGCACATTAATCATTGTTATATTTTTCTTTGTTCCTTTGATGCGGAGCCTGCTGATTCTTTCATTGGTGGCACTGAAGCCCATCACTAAGTCCCATACTTTTCTCTTGACAGCAAAACCTGTCCCCAAGTTCATGTCTTCCACTGGTAATACTTCTGTATACTAGTACCATTTCTCACATGGCTGTTCTATCTTCTCCAAGCCACCTGATTTCATTTAAAGCTGTAACATCCATGTCATACCTGCCTAGTTCATCTGCTAATTCTTTAGCTGTCCCTTGTCTGAATAAACTTCGTATATTCCATGTTCCATATCTCATAATATTTTTTATGTTCCAAGGCCGTTATCCATTTTTATCCGTCCAATTTCGAGGCTTCTCTGTCTGTTCCATAACACTAATCATTTTCACGGAGATGGGATCGTTGGCCCCATGCTCCAACCCCCATCCCTGAGGACCAGGGTGCAAGTTTCGCCTGACCCCTACCTGCGCAGACCTTCCCAGCTTGGTTGGACCTGCCAGGAGTAAAACTCCCCCGGGTATAGCTCTGCGGGTGGTCAGGGTAGGCAAGCTGTCAGGCCACGACAAGGCACTCCCACCACGTGACAGTCTACACACACTGTCTTGTTGAAACCCTTTACTGTTTCTTGTAAAACCACGTACCAATCTGTACACAGTGTATTATCTGAAAGCTTATATATCAAGCATAATCAACTTACATATTTGGATTAGATGGTTCGCTCGTGTACTTTAGCTCACATTGTCTGTCTCGTTGCAAGCTCAACTGCCACTCCTGTTAATTTTTCGTTTAAGTTCAGCCAAGTGTACAATATTGTTTAATTCTGATTTATACCGCACGTTTTAATACTGAAAAGTTCTGAATTATATCTTGTCTTTCGTATTCTGATGATATTGCTGGGCTTTTTAGTGATGGAGATTGTCACGTATGGCAGAACACTTTGCTCGTTTGAATGTTATCAGTCTAATGCATCTTCACACAGCGTTGTTAACACGATGTGACAGCGACGATATTATCTTTCAGCACTGTCAGTTTTTGAATCTATAACGCCTCCTCTGTGTTACTTCAACATTTCAAAATGTGTTACAATATGGTTCACCACAAGACGAGGAAATCTTAACATGCATTGTCACTATAAAACTCAGATGGTTCGTTCTTGAAGCAAATTATAGCTCACTTTTAATACTCATCAAACAAAATTCACAAGTATCTCCGAAATCATTTTACACAAAGTTCCAAAAATATCAAATCTTCTGCATTTCTCACGCAGTGCTAATAATCACTTTTTCATTTTGAAATCCTATCTTCTGTCTGCCCTAAACTACTTCTGGTTCAAAACTGCTTCTGAATATCTATTTGCTCTACGTATCCATCTCTTCCATCTGTCGTTGGTCTCATGTCTATTTTTCTATTCCTATTTTCTCTCTGTCTGTTTTCCCTTTCATTAAAAAAAAAAATTGCATGCCCAACTTATATATCGTAAGTCAGTTGTCCACTATGACACATCTCTAGATCTTTCTATTGGTCAGCTGGTTGACTACATACAGGTTGGAATTCGGGATCAGTCGGCCCACTCCCTCTGGTCATCTTACTGGTCCTCTGGACTATTCGTGTGTGCAAAATGCGTCATAAGATTAGCAAATATTACTCACGTGGCAGTAAGTCTGCTGTGTCAAAAATCCGTCTATTCAGTTTCCTGGCATGAGTAAACTCTTCTTATCCAGTATCAGACGATAGCGATACCTGTAGGGCATGTCTGTTTACACAGTGTCCGTCTGTCTGTCTCCATTCTGTTGATTTAATCATTCAGTTTAATCGTGTCAGGACTATTATAATCTGGTTGTATCTCTTTAATCAGCCTTTCCCTCAGCTTCATTATATCTAGTATTTCTAAGTATCTACTTAATTCTATCGTAATACTACTAATACCGTGGGAGGTTTCTCTCCCACCGGTTCTCATTTCTTACCTAGTTTCTCAATAATAATCACAACTATAATTTAAAATGTTAATAGTAATAATAATAATATCATTAATAATAATACTATCTTAACTTACAAGGCTATAATAAACTACAATCATAATTTACAAGGCACTGAGCTAAAAGTGCCAGCTTCTATGTTCCCTTTGTGACATTAGTGAAATGTTAACCTCTAAGTAACCTTTGTGGCATTAGCACAATGTCAGCATCTAAGTCCCCTTTATGACATTAGCACAGTTTTAGCTTAAGTTCCCTTTATGACATTAAGACAATGCGAATTCCCTTTCTGATATTAGCACAGTTTTAGCTTCTTAAGTTCCTTGTTAGCTTCTTAAGTTCCCTTTCTGACATTAGCACAATGTTAGCTTAAGTTCCCTTTATGACATTAGCACAATGTTAGCTTAAGTTCCCTTTATGACATTAGCACAGTGTTATTTTTTAAGTTCCCTTTATGACATTTCTGCAGCGTTAGCTTAACTTTCCTTTATGACATTAGCACAGCGTTAGCTTAAGTTCCCTTTATGACATTAGCTCAGTGTTAGTTTCTTAACTTCCCTTCATGATATCAGTACATTGCGACCAACATAAACCCCTGATAATGTATTAGTCCATCACATTGAATCCATGGGGAGACAGTATACCCAACATCCCTGGCCAGTTGTCAGAATTGATATCACTACATGACCCCCCTCCCCTCCCCCCAGTAAAATAAATCGTTATGTGTGCTATACCAGCGGTCACTGTCACTTTATGAACACAACCACAGGTTGCTGTGTGTGTGTCTGTGTGACGACGAACGCCTACTTCCTCCAAGATGTTCACACGCGCTTCATGAATTCAGTGGCTGTGTCTTCTCTTCTGGTCTTTTGTGCGCTCTTCGTCTATCTGATGCGTAAAACTATAATGAAAACCATATTGGAAGGAAAACCAGAAGCAAAAATAGAAGGAAGACTAGAAGGAAGACTAGAAGGAAAACTAGAAGGAAGACTAGAAGGAAGACTAGAAGGAAGACTAGAAGGAAAACTAGAAGGAAGACTAGAAGGAAGACTAGAAGGAAGACTAGAAGGAAAACTAGAAGGAAGACTAGAAGGAAAACTAGAAGGAAGACTAGACGGAAGACTAGAAGGAAGAAAGACCAGGACAACGATATAAACTAGTACACAACAAACACAAAATGGAATTAATGTATTTTGGGTGGGAGCGCTGTGGGAGGGGGTTGGGGGAAGAAAGAGAGGGAGTGGAGAAAGAGAGGGAGTGGAGAAAGAGAGGGAGGAGAGAGAGAGAGGGAAGGAGAGAGAGAGAGGGGAGGGGAAAGAGATGGGGGAGAGAAAGGGAAGGAGAGGGGGGAAAGAGAGGGAAGGAGAGAGGGGGAAGACTGAAAGGGAGAATTAGAAGCAGTGAGAGAGACTGAAAGACCAGAGGAAGATGGGGGACCACAACAGCCAACATTTACCGGGGGGAGGGGAGAACGCACATGATGATGATGTCCTCACTACAGCCCAAAACAAAAACAAAAAAAACATTGCCTTGTCTTCTGTTCCCTGGGACTGCGATCGGGTTTTCTTTGCAGTCGATGCTGTGAAGATGTTGAGACGCAGCATCGTGATGATGTGGGGGGGGGGCTATGTTACTGCGGCAGTTTTTTTCAGTCTTAGAGTGGAGATAATAAGCAGGCAGTGTGCAGTACTTCTTTAGCAGACTCCACCACCAAGACGATCCCTAGCCGGTTAGCCAGATTAGATCTGTTACTGGGGGTAGCAAGGAAGAGGTGATACAGGGTCTTGGCCGCTGCTATGGGTCGCCAGCTCTGACACTATCTTGTCAGCATGGCCCAGTTGGCGCTAAATTAACTTTCTTAGAACCCCATTTTGGTGTTAAATTCACTTTCTTAGAAGCCTGCGTTAGTGTTAAATTAACTTTCTTAGAAGGCCATGTTGAAGTTAAACTCTCTCTCTCTGAACCTTAAGTGCGCAGGGCACATGGGGCTTCCGCAAGGGTTTTCCACAAATGCCTGTCCTTCGCCTTTTTTTCTGCTCTTGCCCAGGTGAGCCCTCTATTGCTCAACATCCTTTCTGTTGTTCTTCTCCATGTCTCTTTTGGTCTACCCTTACTTCTTGTTGTTGTTAAGTTCACTCTAATCATATGAACATAGAAGTCCTTTACACCAAGCCCAGCTGTTACACGATATTCAAGCTCTGAGTGAGCACACTAGCAAATGTGCTGTTCTTTTTTTGTTTGCTCACACGTGCAACTGTACACACACCCAGAACTCAGCACATCAGATCATCACTGATACACAATTGATGAATTTTTGATGTAGAAACTTTCTTATCTAGTTTAGTCAAGAATTTCAGTTAACTTGATTATCGAAGTTATGCACATCCCTGTCATGTGTAGATTCCGGCATGGCGTAGTTTTATCAGCAGCAGAAGACAAATTCTACACGGTTTAATAATTATCTACAAGCGTGAGTTCTCTAACACACACACACACGAGCGAGCGACACACTCACACGACACACAGCGCAGGGCGATCAAGTTTCTACTCCTCCTCTCTTCATAGTCGGCAGGTTGTGTGTACATGCTGAGTCAGACATATGTGTTAAGGGTAAAGATTTATAAATCCTACAGAGGCTTTGGAAATAAAGTGAACACTTGGAAGCGTTTTTTTCTTATACATTCTAGTATGTGACAGAGGTTCATATGTTACGTTTCAGTGTATGGTTTTGTCATTTAGGGACTCTCAACTTATACCGGTGGGAGATTAAAAGGATATGCTACCGCTAAACCAACTAAAGAAGCTGTGGAGAGGGACAGACAGAAGTACAAAAGTTAGGATTTTAAGGGCATGCATCTTTCCCATCGCAAGATATGCCGGTGAGACCTGGACACTTAACAAAACAGCTGAGAAACACACAAGTGCCTTTGAATGTAAATGCTACAGAAGAGTTCTCCAAATATCATGGGCACAAAAAAAAAAGAACAAATATATCCATACTACAAGAACTTAATATTGAAGAAGGTTGACTAGTAAAGAAGATTAAACAGAGGAAACTTAAATACTTTGGACATATTAAACGTTATGAGAATTTAAAGAAGAGTCTTGGAAGGGTACATAATAGGACAAAGAAAAAGAGGAAGACCAAGGCGAAGATGGCTGCAAGACATAGTTAATGATCTGCGAATAGATGCATGAGTAGCAAGGGAATCTTGCTTACAACCGAGAGGCCTACAGGAGAGCTGTTAGGGAGGTGAAGTTCCACAGGGGACATGCAAATGAATGAATGACCTGGAGCACGGCTGTTAAGGGTAGCCCCCACCCCTCCACCCATCCTCTTTTCTTAAAAGACAGAGAATTCAAGAAGTAACTAACCCCCGGGCATCGAAGTTGACTCTCCCAGGTCATTGTCTCGCATACATTTATGATAGTCATCACTGGTCCCAGAGAAAAAGAGATATACCTTGACTTATGGTGTAAGTTTTTCAATAATACACTTAAAAGTCATAGTGCCTGGAGTTGAATTCACGTGATAAAGGCCAGCACATCAGACGGGCCTGCATGATCCAGTTCTTCATCCTTTGCAATTAAAGGTATACTCACTGAAATGTAATTTGTGAGTGGGATCAATAACCTGATCGATAAACGTGTAACTTTGATATATAACCTGTGTAGACCATTAAATTCCCTTTATGACATTAGCACAGCTTAAGTTCCCTTTATGACAGTAGCACAGTGTTAGCTTAAGTTCCCTTTATGACAGTAGCACAGTGTTAGCTTAAGTTCCCTTTATGAAATTAGCACAGTGTTAGCTTAAGTTCCCTTTATGACATTTGCACAGTGTTAGCTTAAGTTCCCTTTATGACATTAGCACAGTGTTAGCTTAAGTTCCCTTTATGACATTTGCACAGTGTTAGCTTAAGTTACCTTGATGAAAGCAGCATAGTGTCTGCCTCTTAAATTCCCTTTATGAAAGTAGCACAGTGTCTGCCTCTAAATCTCCTTTATGAACGTTATTTGACTCATATGGGACACGTTGTGCTTCTTCTAAAAAGACAAGCCTGTTAGAAAGGAAAAATATAGACCTACCATGGCACAGAGCACATACGGGCAACCCTTGGCCCGCGGTTACATATCTGGCCTGCGGCAACACTTTTGTAGAGTGCGGTAAATCTAGGTAGTTTCTTTAAAAGCCTTTTAATCTGCTGCGAATGTTAAAAATATTATTTTAGGTCGTAGATAGCCTGGTTTGATAAGTTTATATCCCCTCCCTCTCTTTATGTCCCTCTCTCCCTCTTTCTTTGTCTGCCCTCCCCCCCCCCCCCCCCAACAAAAAAAAAGTTCATGTCTGCCATTGAGAGACAAATAAAATGGTTTTCGAGCACATATTTTCCTTCATCTGTGAGCATATCAGAGAGAGTGACACGGTCAGCGTCACCTGTGTCCAGTCTTTCTTTCTCCTGCTCTAGAGTTCGCCAGGTAAGAATTTCTGCATTTGCGTTCCTGGGGCATCTCTGGCTGGATTCGAACTCTTGATCTTTAATGCTGGAGACTCACTAAGCATTTCGCTACCGGACATGCAAATCTGTTAGTGCTATACTTGTTTTAGTTAGTGTGGGACAGGTGTTTGTTTGTGGGACGGGCGTTTGTGTGTGGGACAGGTGTTTGTGTGTGGGACATGTGTGTGTGGGACAAGTATTGTGTGGTTGTGTGAGATAGATGTCTGTATGGTACAGGTATTTGTGTGAGATAGATGTTTGTATGGATCAAGTGTTTGTGTGGTTCAGGTGTCTGTGTGGTTCAGGTGTTCATGTGGTTCAGCTGTTTGTGTGGAACGGGCCTTTGTGCGGGACAGAAGCTGTTTTTTATGTGATCGTAAAAAAATGTCATTTATACTGTGTGACAAATGCAGAGGATCACGATGGGCCCTTGACACAGTGCTGGAGGACCTTGACTTTGCCGACGAAATTGTGTCTACTATCAAGCAGCCACAAAGATATGCAAGATAAAATAAACAAGCTAACTCAGAATGCAAACAACATAGGAATAAAGATCAACGTAGGAAAGACAAAGTTAATGAAGCAAACTGTGAACAACAGAAATGAACTCAGAGTAGATAGCAAGTTAGTGGAGGAGGTCAACGAATTTGTATATCTAGGAAGTAGAGTAGGAGAAAATGGAGACAGCACAGAGGACATCAACAGCAGACTTACTAGAGCAAACCAGGCTTTTGCATTTCTGCAGACTATATGGAAGTCTAAAAAAACTAAGCATAAATACGAAAATCAGGATATTTAAGAGTAATGAAATCAGGATATTTAAGAGTAATGTTCTACTCTATGGAAGTGAATGCTGGAAAATCGCCAAAACCATAGAAAACAAGTTGAATTCTTTCCAGACTAAATGTTTACGAAGAATTATAAAAATATTTTGGCCAAACACTATAAGCAATAACATCTTGTTGGCAGAAATGCAGATGAAGCCACTGACAGCAATTATTGAGGAAAGACACTGGCGATGGTTGGGACATGTGTTCCGAATGACTGACAACTCACTACCAAAAATAGCACTAAGATGGACACCACAGGGGAACAGAAATAAGTGTAGACCAAAAGTGACATGGAGAAGAACAACAGAAAGGATGTTGAGCAATAGAGGGCTCATCTGGGCAAGAGCAGAAAAAAAGGCGAAGGACAGGCATTTGTGGAAAACCCTTGCGGAAGCCCCATGGTGCCCTGGGCACTTAAGGTTTTGAGAGAGATACTGTGTAACTGTTAAAATGTCATTTGTTTGATTGTTAACCACATGAGTTACACTTGCGTGTTTTCATTGCTTTTGAGCCTGGCATTTGTTGTTCTAGACACAGTGGTCCAAGTCTGTTTGTTCTACTATTACTGTTTGTTCTACTATTGTTGTTGATGGCTTGTAGATGTCTGTAGTAACTTTACTATTAGTGGCATTATAACATCAGCTACTACTAGTACTACTACTACCACTACTACTGCCACTACCACTACTACTATTGCCACTACTACTACTACTACTGCTATTACTACTATTATGACTACTACTACTACTGCTAACAGCTACTGCTACTACAACTATTACTACTAATACTGCTTAGTATCTGTCAGTTATATTGTCTGACAAGTTATGAGTAACCTGCACTCACAAGTGAACACTGCACACGGAACCAGGCCATGGCAGTAACTCAAGGTTCATTTAGTGCCTGGCCAGAGATAGATAACAAGCAGCTAGGTCTCCCAGATACAAGATGTATGTACTGCGTGACAGAGAAGGTTTACTGAGGTCAACAGTTTTTGTTTGGTTTTGTTTTTGTTTTTGTTATTTTAAGTATGGTTTATTATGCAACCATTTATTTCTTAGAACATTAGCCAGGTGGTTATGTCAGGACAGAAGGGTACCATAAACACCCCTCCTCTCTCTCTCTCTCTCTCTCTCTTTCTCTCTGTCTGGGTCTTCAGTTGCTTTTGTCTGCTGTTTTATGATAAGTTAGAAGGTTCTTAAACGGAGTGGGGTGGGGGGGGGGCCAGGATGGATTGAGGAAGAGAGAGAGAGAGGGGGAGACTGGAAGGAGAAATTAGAATTAGTGAGAGAGATTGAAAGGGATAATTAGAAACAGTGAGAGAGACTGAAAGGGATAATTAGTGAGAGAGATTGAAGGGGAAGAATTAGAAGTAGTGAGATAGATTAAGGGAGAGTTAGAAACAGTGAGAGAGATGGGGGGGGGGATTAGAGGCAGTGAGAGAGATTGAGAGGGAGAATTAGAGACAGTGAGAGAGACTGAAGGGGGGGGGGAGAATTAGAGACAATGAGAGAGACTGAAAGGGAGAATTAGAAGCAGTGAGAGAGATGAGGGGGAGGGGGGATAATTGGAAGCAGTGAGAGAGATAAGGGGGAGAATTAGAGACAGTGAAAGAGACTGAAATGGAGAATTAGAAACAGTGAGAGAGATTGAGGGGGGAGAATTAGAAGCAGTGAAAGAGATTAAGGGAGAGAATAAGAAGAAGTGAGAGAGATTAAGGGAGAGAATAAGAAGAAGAGAGAGATTGAGGGCAAGAATTAGAAGCAGTGAAAGAGATTGAGGGAGAGAATAAGAAGAAATTAGAGAGATTGAGGGTGAGAATAAGAAGAAGTGAGAGAGACTGAGGGCAAGAATTAGAAGCAGTGAAAGAGATTGAGGGAGAGAATAAGAAGAAGTGAAAGAGATTGAGGGAGAGAATAAGAAGAAGTGAAAGAGATTGAGGGAGAGAATAAGAAGAAGTGAGAAAGATTGAGGGCAAGAATTAGAAGCAGTGAAAGAGATTGAGGGAGAGAATAAGAAGAAGTGAGAGAGATTGAGGGAGAGAATAAGAAGAAGTGAGAGAGATTGAGGGCAAGAATTAGAAGCAGTGAAAGAGATTGAGGGAGAGAATAAGAAGAAGTGAGAGAGATTGAGGGGGAAAATGAGAAGAAGTGAGAGAGATTGAAGGAGAGAATAAGAAGAAGTGAGAGAGATTGAGAGAGAGAATAAGAAGAAGTGAGAGAGATTGAGAGCAAGAATTAGAAGCAGTGAAAGAGATTGAGGGAGAGAATAAGAAGAAGTGAGAGAGATTGAGGGGGAGAATAAGAAGAAGTGAGAGAGATTGAGAGAGAGAATAAGAAGAAGTGAGAGAGATTGAGGGAGAGAATAAGAAGAAGTGAGAGAGATTGAGAGCAAGAATTAGAAGCAGTGAAAGAGATTGAGGGAGAGAATAAGAAGAAGTGAGAGAGATTGAGGGGGAGAATAAGAAGAAGTGAGAGAGATTGAGAGCAAGAATAAGAAGAAGTGAAAGAGATTGAGGGAGAGAATAAGAAGAAGTGAGAGAGATTGAGGGGGAGAGTTAGAAACTGAGAGAGAGAGAGAGACTGAAAGTGTGTATGAAGAGAAAGACGGCTGACTGAATAAATATACCGACAACTTTTAGAGAGCTATCGATGACTGAATATAAATATGACTGATTGAATGAAAGTATGCTTGACTGAATGCTCGAACAGATGACTGAAGGTGGTTATAAAAGAGAGGGAGAATAGCCAGTGCAAACATTGCTAAACATACTGACGGAGCTAACTTAAGTGACGGAGCTAACTTAAGTGACGGAGCTAACATACTGATGGGGTTAAGTGATGGAGCTAACTTAAGTGACGGAGCTAACTTACTGATGGAATTAAGTGACGGAGCTAACATACTGATAGAGTTAAGTGACGGAGCTAACAATACTGATAGAATTAACTTAAGTGACGGAGCTAACATACTGATAGAGTTAAGTGACGGAGCTAACATACTGATAGAGTTACGTGACGGAGCTAACAATACTGATAGAATTAACTTAAGTGACGGAGCCAACGTATTGATGGAGCTAACATACTGATAGAGTTAAGTGACGGAGCTAACAATACTGATAGAATTAACTTAAGCGACGGAGCTAACATACTGATAGAGTTAAGTGACGGAGCTAACATACTGATAGAGTTAAGTGACGGAGCTAACAATACTGATAGAGTTAAGTGACAGAGCTAACATACTGATAGAGTTAAGTGATGGAGCTAACAATACTGATAGAATTAACTTAAGTGACGGAGCCAACGTATTGATGGAGCTAACATACTGACGGAGCTGACAGAATTAACATACTGACGGAGCAAACGTAACAGACTGAGCTAACATACTAGTGGAGTTAACATAACTGACGAAGCTAACATAACTTACGAAATTAACATAACTGACGAAGCTATGATAACTGACGAAGCTAACATAAGCGTTTGCGCTTGGTTAAAAACTGCGGTGTTAGCAAAATGTATTTCCTCCCCCCCCCCCCCCCAAGTCCCCCCCCCCCCTTTCCAATCACACACACGCACACACAAATAACCCCATCACTTCACCTGTTGGGCAGTGGATCAACCAAGGTAACATCAACATTTCCTCTTAAACGATGTTCTTTGTTGTCAGCACCCCACTTCGTGCAGTCCCACTTTTATCCCTGAATACGGCGCTCTGTTTTGGCCCTTTTTTTTTTTGTTTTTTGTTTCTAAATACCGCAGACACTGTTTCTATGATCTGGCCGCTCCTGTTTCATCAAAACACATTGAAATAATGCCCTTCTCTGTCTTTCTCTAGACGCCTGGTTTTTTTGCTTAAAACATACAAACATTGATTATATTCTGTGAATAAAAAGCATTGAAGAGGAAGTACACACACTTGTATATTTAAAACATAACTAGATCTTCCGGATATAAATAATTGTACGAGACTACTTGTTTGTAAAGAGATTAGTAAAAGAAGAGAGAAGTAAACAGTAGCAATATTTCGGGTTATGTGTCTTCGTCAGGTGGAGAAAAATCAAACGAGAGAGAGAGAGAGCCCAGTTAACTGCGTTATGTTAATACTGTAAGAAAAGGATTAAGGTGCGGAAATAAATTATATTACAAAATATTATGGAAGATTATTATATTAACTGGACAAGGTGATAAATCTAGTAATAAATCATCATCATGTGTCATGCCAGGGTTATAAAGTTTCCAGGGCGAATCTTTAACATTCTGTATTTCCTTATTGTCACACTCTGGTAAACTGTTTTAACTGTTTTATTTTATGCACCCGTTAACATTTTCTTTCAGTTAAAACACAAAATAATCTTTATCGTTCTCAAGCCCCTAAAATGCCATTATTTTGTTGTTGTTGTTGTTGTTGTTGTTATTATTGTTATGAAGGTAGGTAGAGGCGTAAGGTTCAGTTGTATGAAAGAGTGAGGAAAGTGGGTAGAAAAAAGAACGACAGAAAGTAAGATGAGCACGTATAAACTGAGAGCATACAACAATTCAATATTTCGGCAAAAACCTTTTTCAAGGGTTATGTAAAAAAAAAACAAAAACAAAAAACAACTGAACAAATAAAAACACGGAAAATAGATGAAAAAGTAATCACAACACTTTTTTTGTTGTTGCTATCCTTCTTGTAAGAAATACGGACTTGTAGAAAAAAAGTGGTTTCTCATCTTTTTTTTAATGTGGAAAAATGTGATTTTCTTTTTTTTATATTATGTGGGAAATAATGTGGTTTCTGTCTCTATTTTATAGGTAAAAATGTGATTTTTTGGGGTCTTTATTTTATGTGTAAAAATGTGGTTTCTGTCTTTATGTTTGTGTAAAAATGTGGTTTGTGTTTATTTTATATGTAAAAATGTGATTTTCTGTCTTTATGTTAAAAAATGTGATTGTCGTTTTTTATGTGTAAAAATGTGGTTTTCTGTCTTTACTTTATTTTTAAAAATGTGATTTTCTCTCTTTATTTTATGTGGGAAAACGGAATAACCACAACCCAGGTCCTCAGGCCCCCACCCTTCTCCAACCTATTCCATCCATCCACTGACATATGACCTGATTCCCTCTCTAGTTGTGGTCTCTACTATTACTATATGATGGTCTCTTCTATTACTGTATGATTTTGTATTATACAGACCAAACGCAAACTGGCACGTCACTATCTTTTGTATAACAAAACCTGCTGGTGTAGCAAATAAGTTATAAATGACTGTCACATGAAACAAATAATCTGTGTCTGCATAACTTTTTTTGCCGACATTGGGGCCCCTGCTCTTCCAGACCCCTAGATTTAAGCCACTGGAGTCCCTACTTTTCCAGGTCCTTAGATTTAAGCCATTGGGCCTCTACTTTTCCAGGCCCCTTTATTCAAGCCCCTGGGGTCCCTACTTTTCCAGGCCCCTAAATTTAAGCCCATGGGGGTCCTTATTTTTCTAGGCCCCTAGATTTAAGCCCCCGGGGCCCTTACTTTTCCAGGTCACTAGAATTAAGCCCCTGGGGTTCCTATTTTTCCAGGTCCCTCGATTCAACCCTCTGGGGCCCTACTTTTCCAGGCCCCTTTATTCAAGCCCCTGGGGTCCCTACTTTTCCAGGCCCCTAGATTTAAGCCCTTGGGGTCCCTTCTTTTCCAGCCCCCTAGATTTAAGCCCCGGGGGTCCTTCCTTTTCCAGGTCCCTCGATTCAACCCTCTGGGGCCCTACTTTTCCAGGCCCCTTTATTCAAGCCACTGGGGTCCCTACTTTTCCAGGCCCCTAGATTTAAGCCCATGGGGTCCCTACTTTTTCAGGCCCATAGATTTAAGCCACTGGGGTCCCTACTTTTCCAGGCCCCTAGATTTAAGCCCCTTGAGACTAAAGAATAAGATAGTTACCGTCACATTTAAAATGGAGGTTTGTTTGATGCATCTTTAAAGATGGTGACGATAACTTGTGGATAAAATGGGAGAAGAGTGGACGATTTGGAAAATTAATTTATTCCTATAAATGGTACATTTGTATTACCGTAGTTCCGTAATCCATGTCAGAGTTGAAAGGTCACAGTTTCCCCAAGGTGTTTCGCTAGCTTGATGAAACCGTTATGGTGTTTCTTTTTTTTCAGAACCTGTTGCGTGCAGTGTTTAAATTAAGTGTTAAACGGTTCACATTTTGAGAGGTCACCTTTTGTTTGTGTTGTAGGGCTGTTTTTTTTTTTTTAAATAACGAGGAGTTGTCATCATGGTTGCATTTTTCAAGGTGGTCTTTTTTTATACACTTTTTCTCAAAGCTGTGGCTCTGTTTGTGTAGTGTTCTATGTTGAGCATGTATAGATGAATGATTGGAAACTTTCGGTCCCAACATGGCGGAAGGGCGAATGTGACAGTTGATGATTGTGCTTTTTGTTTCCTTTTCTCTACGCTTTATCTGCGCCAGTTTCATTGTGTTGGGGGTTGGGAGCCCGGTTTGGCGCCCTGGCTAATGAGTTAGGTCCTCGGGGCGTTCATTGTGAGCTGTGACTTTCAGTGGCGCCTGATTTTCCTGACGGTGATCGGTAGCACCAAAAAAGGAATGGAAAAACTAATTATATCAGTCTGTAAGAACAGCGAAGAGCAGAACCTCTATCTTAATGCAAAGAAAACTAAATTGATGACAACTGACAGAACAAACAAGGCAGCTGATATATGTATCAATGATGAAAAACTGGAAGTAGCGGAGAATTTTGAATATCTTTGATCACTACTAACTAATAATGGAGATACAATGAGGGAAATTAAAAGGATGACATCTATCGCTCTTCAGAAAGTAAAACAACTAAAGAATCTGTGGAGAGAAACAGACAGAACTACAAAAATAAGATTTTTAAGGGCATGCATCTTTCCCATCGCAACATATGCCTGTGAGACGTGGACACTTAACAAAACAGCTGAGAAACGCATAAATGCCTTTGAATGTAAATGCTACAGAAGAGTTCTCCAAATATCATGGACACAAAAAAGAACAAATATATCTATACTACAAGAACTTAATATTCAAGAAGGCTGGTCAGTAAAGAGTATTAAAGAGAGAAAATATTTTGGACACATTAAACGTCATGATAATCTAGATAAAACTGTCTTGGAATGGTACATAATGTGAAAAAGAAAGAGAGGAAGACCAAGGCGAAGATGGCTGCAAGACATCGTTGATGATCTGCAAATGGATGTATCAGCAGCAGGCCATCTTGCTCACAACCGAGAGACCTACAGGAGTGCTGTTTGGGAGGCAAAGTTCCGCAAGGGACATGCAAATGAATGAATGAATGAATGAATGATCGGTACCATGAATGATACTGATGTCTATGGCTGATGTACTCTGCTGTGCTCTTGGAAGGTTGGGGCCGTAGACCTGCTTAGAGCTGGCTGTGAGCTCCTCCCTACCGAGGACATGTGTGGAGATGTACTCATTCTTCGTGCACGGATCACTTTTCCTCGTTGCCCATGGACATGACCTGGGGACGGTTCATGAGCATTCCAGGAGATGTCACTGTCACAGATGGCGGAGCAAATTATGGGATATCTGGTCTGCTGTGATGCCGAAACCGTACTGAACATGATTAGAAATGACGCGCTAAAATAAATGGCAGACTGACAATGGACAAGGCCGACATTGCTAAAGCCGTACTGAAAAGACAATGTAAAACAATGTAATTGTGAAGCGATTGCTGGAGCTAAGACAAATGTAAGGGTGCTGGCAGGAAATCTGAACTGTGTGGCAGAAAACGCAATTGTAAACAATCAACATTTGACAAGAACTGTTAGCATCTTGGATGGAGGCTGCGGCATGCGGCGGGGCATATATGGGGCTGTCCTGAATGCAGTGAAGCCAGATTCGGATTTTGAACCTTTAGAAGTTGCGGCACAATCAGAACATCCACCGATTCTCCACAATCAGAACATCCACCGATTCTCCACAATCAGAACATCCACCGATTCTCCACAATCAGAACATTCACCGATTCTCCACAATCAGAACATCCACCGATTCTCCACAAGTTCAGAACATCCACCGATTCTCCACAAGTTCAGAACATCCACCGATTCTCCACAAGTTCAGAACATCCACCGATTCTCCACAAGTTCAGAACATCAAATTTCCCCCATACATATTTAAGTCCTTAAAAAAGCAACCGCGATTATAACGAAAAAAAGTGTTATTTCTACTGTTATACAATCACGCTTCCAGAATTTGGGATTTAGAATCTGACCTTTTGCGTTGGTCAGTTACATTAGTTTAAAAGCCGGCTTTCTTTTGCATCCATTTCAAATGAAAATTTACAAGAATTCTCTGTTTTAAAAGCTGATTCTTGGCATTTTCCTGGAAAAAAAACGCTGTTAGATATATATAGCAGTCAGCAACCCTCAGCTGGCATGCTAACGTCAAGGTTGGCGAATCACAGCCGGTCAAGACCCTGTTCCACCTCTCCGTTGGTACACCCGGTAACAGGCCTAGTCCGGCTAATGGGGCAAGGATCGTCCTTGCCCTCAGTGGAGTGGACTCTAATAAAGAAGTACTGCACACCCACTGCTTTTTAGCCCTTCTCAGTGATTGAGGAAAAAAAAAATAGCCGCCATAACCCGCCCCCAATCCGACACGATGCTATACCTCAACATCTTCACCACACCAGCCTTGCAGCTCCAGAGAGACTGAAGAAGAAAAATGATGAGAAGAGGAAAAAGAAGAAGAAGGAAGAAGAAGAAAAGAGGAGGAAGAAGAAGGAAGAAGGAGGAAGAAAGGAAGGAAGGAAGGGGGAGGAAAGAAGGAAAGAAAGAAGGAAGAAGGAAGGAAGGAATGGAGAAAGAAGGAAGGAGGAGGAAGAAAGAAGGAAGAAGGAGGAAGAAGAGAAAAGGCAGGAGGAGGAAGAAAGAAGGAAGAAGGAGAAAGAAAAGGAAGAAGGAGAAAGGAAGGAAGAAGGAGGAAGAAAGAAGGAAGAAGAAAGAGGAAGAAAGAAGGAAGAAGGAAGAAGGAGGAGGAAGAAAGAAGGAAGAAGGAAGAAGGAGGAGGAAGAAAGAAGGAAGAAAGGAGGAAGCAAGGAAGAAGGAAGAAGGAGGAAGAAAAAAGGAAGGAGGAAGAAGAGAAAAGGAAGAAGGAGGAAGAAAGAAGGAAGGAGGAGGAAGGAAGAAGGAGGAAGAAAGAAGGAAGAAGGAGGAAGAAAGGAAGGAAGGAAGGTAGGGAGGAGGAAGGAGGAGGAAGGAGGAACAAAGAAGGAAGGAGGAGGAAGAAAAAAGGACGAAAGAGGAAGAAAAAAGGAAGGAAGGAAGGAAGAAGGAAGGAGGAGGAAGGAGAAAGGAGGAGGAAGAAGGAAGAAGGAGGAAGAGGGAGGAAAGTTTTAGTTAAACATTTGCTACGAATATTCTTCGGGTGCCTGGTGGTTATTTACTGTACGTTCGGAGTCACATATGGCAACTCTGTAGCGCTCAACGGCGTGTGACGCAATGACTGTAACAGGAGAATGGGAGTGGTCATAAAGTATCACATAAACGTGCCAATATCGGCGTGACACAGCGGTTTTCAAATCTGGACTCTGAAGAACCTTGATGAACGATGTTTAGCGGCACAAGAGGCGATAAACTATAAATAGGTTAGATTAGGCGGTGGAGATTTCAGGGATAGCAAGACGAGAGGGATGTTAAGATCAGCTAATTGTGAGCGATTCTTCCTCTCCTCCTTCTACTAATACAAAATACTTCTCCAAATACTTCTCCTCTTACTACTACAAATTACTTCTCCTCCTCCTACTACTACAAATTACTTCTCCTCCTCTTACTACTACTACTACTACTACTACTACTACTACTACTACTACTACTACTACTACTTACTTCTCCTCTTCTTTCTCCTCCTCCTCCTACTACTACAAATTACTTCTCCTCTTCTTTCTCCTCCTCCTCCTACTACTACAAATTACTTCTCCTATTACTTTTCCTCCTCCTACTACTACAAATTACTTCTCCTCCTCCTGCTACTACAAATTACTTCTCCTCCTCCTGCTACTACAAATTACTTCTCCTCCTCCTTCTCCTAGTACTACTACAAATTACTTCTCCTCCTCTTACTACTACTACTAATTACTTCTCCTCTTCTTCCTCCTCCCACTGCTACAACAAATTACTTCTCCTCTTCTTTCTCCTCCTACTGCTACAACAAATTACTTCTCCTCTTCTTTCTCCTCCTACTGCTACAACAAATTACTTCTCCTCTTCTTTCTCCTCCTACTGCTACAACAAATTACTTCTCGTCCTCTTCCTCTTTCTACTACTACTACAAATTACTTCTCGTCCTCTTCCTCTTTCTACTACTACTACAAATTACTTATCCTCCTCTTCCTCTTTCTACTACTACTACAAATTACTTCTCCTCCTCTTCCTCTTTCTACTACTACTACTATAAATTACTCCTCCTCTATTATCCTTTCCTCCTCCCCTTCCTACTACTACTACTACTACTACTTCTACTACTACTACTACTACTACCACTACCACTACTGGTGGGTTTGCTCTCAAGAAGTCCCTGGGTGAACTATGCCACATTTGCAGGCAAGGCTGTGATATCGGCGCCTTTCTATTCCTTTTCTACCCGCCTTATTTTTACTACCGGCTCCCCCCAACTCGTTTCGCTCCTACTCACACACGAATCTTGAGTGAGGAGTAGTGATAAACGCGCGAGAGGCTTCGTACGGCTATCGGTGCCAGCTGGTCAAGACCCTATCATATCTCGTGCTCTTTGCTCTGGTAATGGTGCGATGCGTCACTTCGGCGTAGTTAACCTCGGTTTTTTTTTCGGGGGGGGGGGGGGGGAAGCAGGCCTCGCCGTGGTTACCATGGTGATGTAGTGGAGGAGACTGTCTGTGAGTCCGCCACGGATCTCCAAGAAAATTGTGATATATTCCACCACTCTCTATGCGGCACAACACATATGTTTATCACGGCAAAGTCTGCAAGGGACAAAGTCTTCATATGTTTGATTATCACAGCAAAGTCTGCAAGGGACAAAGTCTTCATATGTTTGATTATCACGGCATGGTCTGCAAGGGACAAAGTCTTCATATGTTTGATTATCACGGCAAAGTCTGAAAGGGACAAAGTCTTCATATGTTTGATTATCACAGCAAAGTCTGCAAGGGACAAAGTCTTCATATGTTTGATTATCACGGCAAAGTCTGCAAGGGACAAAGTCTTCATATGTTTGATTATCACGGCAAAGTCTGCAAGGGACAAAGTCTTCATATGTTTATCACTGCATGGTCTGCAAGGGACGAAGTCTTCATATGTTTATCACTGCATGGTCTGCAAGGGACGAAGTCTTCATACGTTTATCACGGCATGGTCTGCAAGGGACGAAGTCTCCGTATGTTCAGAACAAAGACAGCAGCAGCATGATTCTTTGAGGCATGCCCAAAAACAAATTTGGTCTGCATGCTCCTGATGTTTTTCACTATAATACTTTCTACTCGTTAGATTATTATGCAGCTCTATAATACTTTCTATGGTAATAATGCAGCTCTATAATACTTTCTATGGTAATAATGCAGCTCTGTAATACTTTCTATGTTAATAATGCAGCTCTATAATATTTTCTATGAGGATAATGCAGTAGTGATTATTGCATTTTCTGTCTTCGCTAGGACAAATTGACCATATGTCTGTGACATAAAGCAGGGGTTCCTCAACAAGTGGGAAATCACTCCTTCCCTTGAAGGGGGGGGGGGGTTGGGGTTATATTGTTTCAAGAGAGGAGGGGAGGAGGAGAAACTATGATCACAGACTGACAGGGACTCTGTTGGGATACTGTATGCATGCTATTTTGGGGTTCGAGATCTCATCCAGCATCACTGTGGGTCTTCCGACACGGTAATATATACAGATGGCTCAGCGACTCGGAGCAACAGAAGTGGTTGAGGTTTTGTTGTTTACCGAAATGGAGGAGTCGTGGCACAGGGTTCGGGGCCGTTGAAGCCACCACTTTAAGCATGCGAATGGAAATTAAGGCGGTGTCGGCGACAGTGGAATGGTTTGTTGCTCACGATGTGGTTAATAGTGTCATTGTGACGGATTCACAGAGTATGTTCCGTAAGATTGAAAAGAATTTGCTTCGCAAAAATTGGGTTAAACTGTTAAGCCAGTCAGCTGTGACAAGCCTAACATGGCTGTACTGTCCAGGGCATGCGGGAATACAGACTTGCTGGACAGGCTGAAATAAACGGCAGACTATCAATGGACAATGGGGACATTGTTAGGGCTGTACTGGAAAGACTGTAGGAAAATGAAGAGCCGGAATGGACGAACAATGTAGGGTGAAGAGACTTCTGGAGCTAGGACAAATTAAAGGTGCTGGCAGGAAATCTGAACTGTGTGGCAGAAACATTGTAAACAACCAACATCTGACAGGAACTATTAACAAACATACTCTTGGATGGAGGCTGCGGCAGGCGGCGGGGCATATATGGGGTTGTCCCGAATGCAAGTGAAGCCAGAGCCTGAATTCTGAATTTTGAACTTTGAACTTTTTGGGTTAGAAAATCTTTGAAACAGTGGCAGGAAATGGGACGGAGGATGAAAAAAGGAAGGGGTGAGAAAGAGAAGGGGGGGGGGGGCGGTAAAAGGAGGAAAATCTGGGGGAGGGGGAGGAGCGGGAAACGAATGGCGTTCTGACAAATGATGAGAAAGGTCCACTGAACAGAAAAGACTGAGAACCGCTGTTCTAAGGGTTCATTTAAAACAAAACAAAAAAGAAAGGAAGAAAAAAAAACACCTTATTTATTTCGAAACCCATACTACCCCGGGAATGATACGTATTGATTCTACAAGTATTAAACCCGTGTTTAAGTGGCACTTTCATATTCCGTGAACAGTTTTTCCTCTTCCCGTTTTATTTCGTTGTGTCCCGTTTGAGAATTACGGACCGCGGGAAACCCGACAGTGTTTTCTGGCCAATCCTGTACAGGATTCGAAAACTTGCATTTGTAATGTATTTTCATCATTTGTATTATAGCAATGAGTGTTGATTTAACTATAAAATATATCATTACATCACCAATAGGCCTCTAGCGACAAAGCACCTGTGTTCCCTACTTACGTTTTCATATTTTGAGAAACACAACATTATTATATGACTATTTTATGGTAGCCATCGAGTGTCATGTTTCATCAAAATAATTTTGTATATGTGCTACAAATTTGTAGCTTTTTGTTACACTTCACAGCTTGATATACTCTCTCTCTCTCTCTCTCTCTCTCTCTCTCTTTTTTTTTCATTTTGTCACAACGATTTTTATAAATGGTCAGTCTTTATCATCCTTTCATTCTATATTAGTTCTGTTCTTTTACGTGGAAGGTTGAACAGAACATGTTCTTGTTGTTCGTATTCCTCTTGCTCAGTCCAATCAAAAGAGCCAGCAATGTGCTCTTTTGTTGAATGATTGATGATGATGATAATGATGGTGGTGGTGATGATGGTAATATTGATGGTAATGGTGATGATGATGATGGTGTTCTTTCTCTTCTTTTTTTCGCCCCGCTATTGCGAGGTGATGTTCTTTGCAGCCGAGGTGGTGAAGATGTTGAAGCACAGCATCGTATGGACGGGAAGCTGGTAACGTTTTTCTTTCAGCCCTTGCGTGGAGCTAAAAGGTATGGGAGTCCGCAGTACATTTTTGTGAGTACTCCATTACCATGGGGACGATAGCGATCCCTGCACCGTTAGTCAGATTGACCTATTACTGGATGTACCAAAGGAGAGGTAGGACAGGGTCTTGATCAGCTATGGTATCATGTTCGTGATGATAGTGCTACGTATATCCTTTATCACTGGTGCTATCATGGCCTTCTTTTGCTATGCTGCTATATAGCAAATACATGCAGAATGATGTATGTTTGTAGAAAGCTAAGCTCAGATCAGATCAGTGACAGGCTGATAAGCATGGGGGGTCATCTCTCTCCACCTCGCTCGATCTTCCTTGTACCAAATCAATTCAGTTGTTGTTTCCACACCAAACCATCTGGGTATGTCTGTCTTCTTCGCCTTCTCTGTCTTTTGCCATTTATCTTTCCAGTCATTACCAATTTTTCGAGACCTTCATGTTTGCTGATGGTACGAGAAACTTTGATTGTCTTTTCCATATGTATGACATTAGTTTGGGATATTCTTTAGCCTACTGTAATACTTCTTAATTTATCTTTCTGGCTGTCGATGGTATGCAAAGAATCCTTCTTAGGAACCACATTTAAGTAGCCTCTATTCTTTGTTCTAACTGTTTATTCGTGGGCCATGTTTCACTTGCATAAATTAGAAACACAATTGATTAAACACATTAATTCTCTGAATTCAAGAAATTAATATTTAAATCTCTCTATCTATTCCTCTACAGGTCTTGAACCACTCTCCTAAAACAAATCCAAGCCCATTGGCCAAAACGTGAAAGAACCACCACGCTCACTGAACCACATGTGTAACTTCACCAGTAAAACCTAAAAAAAAAAACTAGACTCCAAATTTAATGTGAAAAAAATATACAAGAAGACCAAACAATATCTCAAACATCGGGGAACATTGCTTTGAAAGATCATTACAAGATCTTTAGAGAATTTTGAGCTGTGTGGCCCATCTTTCCACACCAGCAGTATCTTGCCCTCGACATTTCCTTGTCAAGGATTTTTAAAAAGGAGAATAGACTCATTTTTCGAGGATTTCCACGAGAATCTCGATGATCTTCCATGGTTTCTCCAAAGAGTGCTCCGAGTGCTTCTGCGGATTTAGACAAATCTTGGAGTTAGGAGCAGTAGAAGAAAGAGGATCCAAATATGTTGGCGGGCGTTATCGATCTTCTGCTCGTCGTTTACTGTTTGACACTGACCTTGACCTTGTCGCCAGCGTCACCGGTCAAGGACGCTTTCACCAGCGATGAGATCAGAGAGGTAGAGAAGTTCATCGGGGAGGTCAAGGCTTGCGCCAACATCCCTGGCCTGGCTTTGGGGATTGTTCGAGAGGGTGCCACATTTTCCACAGGTATCTTCTTCTTCTTCTTCTTCTACTACTACTACTACTACTACTACTACTACTACTACTACTACTACTACTACTACTACTTCTTCTTCTTCTTCTTCTTCTTCTTCTTCTACTACTACTACTACTACTACTTCTTCTTCTTCTTCTTCTTCTTCTTCTTCTTCTTCTACTACTACTACTACTACTACTACTTCTTCTTCTTTTTCTTCCTTCTTCTTCTTCTTTTTCTTCCTTCTTCTATTTCTTCCTTCTTCTTCTTCTTTTTCTTTTTCTTTTTCTTCTAGCGCTGTACCAACTTCTGAAGCGTTTGATTTTTAAGTTTCAAAGATGGTTTCGATTTTCTTTTTTACATGATAACTATAAGCTACAATGGTTTGGAATGAAAGCATCACATCACGCATGCGAATGGGAATTGAGGCTGTCGGGGGCAATGGAATAGCTAGTTGCCCATGATGTAGTTCAAGGCGTCATTGTGACGGACTCACAGAGTATGCTCCGTATGCCAGGGAAAAAAAAATTGCTTAGAAAAGAATGGGTTTATCTGCTAAGTCAGTCAACTGTGAGGAGCCTAACCTGGCTTTACTGTCCAGGGCATGCGGGAGTACATGGCAGTGAAATGACAGACAGACTTGCTGGACAGGCTAAAATAAATGGCAGACTTTCAGTGGACAAGGGGAATAATGCTAAAGTTGTACTGAAAAGACCGCGGGGTTGGAAGAAAAATGTAACTGTGAAGCGATTGGTGGAGCTAGGACAAATTAAGGAAACTGGTAGGACATCTGAACTGCGTGGCAGAAAACGCATCATAAATAACCAACAATTGATGATAACTTCAGCAAACATACTCATGGATGGATGCTGCGGCATGCGGCGGAGCATATACGGGGGCTGTCTTGAATGCAATGATAGCGGAGTCGGATCTTGAACCTTTGCCTTGGTTTTTCTGGATATCTCCGAAGAAATATGGGTCACTGCCTTACCGTTGCCGCGGTATGGCCAGGTATTTCATGGGGCATAACTACCGCTCACTTCGTGCTGTTGTTATTTTCTTCATCTGAAATACATGGAACATTAACATGTGGGTGATAACTACTTGAAACCATAACAATAACATGTGACTGATAACTGGAATCTCTCTCCCCCCCCCCCCATTTTGTGGAGGCATGCAGGCAAAAATAGGGTTGTAAAGTCTACTTTCATTTAGTGAAATGCTACTTTCTGTTATTGAAAAACTACTTTCATTTAGGGTACACTACTTTCATTTAGGGTACACTACTTTCATTTAGGGTACACTACTTTCATTTAGAGAAACACTGCTTTCAGTTAACGACACGCTACTTTCATTTACTGAAACATTACTTTCAGTTACTGACATACTACTTTTCTGTTACTGACACACTACTTTCAGTTACTGATACACTACTTTCAGTTACTGCTGACATACCAACGTCAGGATTGGCGAACCATAGCTGACTAAGACACTGGCCCACCTCTTCCTCCCCCCCCCCCCCATTAACAAGCCTACCCTGTCTAAAACAGGGATCACCATAGTCCCCATGGTGGTGGAGTCTACTAAAGAAGCATTACACATACCCTGCTTTTTTACAGGGAGATTGAGGAAGAAAAAAGTATAGCCAATCAAGATCACTGTAACAATAAACCTGTCACTTCCCGTCCATTTTTCTGTTGGCCTGTTGAAGTAAATTTATGCAAATTCCTTTTCTCAGGTCTTGGAGTTGCAAACATGGCTACAGGATATCCTGCAGAGAGAACAACAATATTTAACTTAGGTTCGACGTCCAAGGCTTTTGTCCCGTACGTGCTAGCAGAGGTCATGAACGGAAAGGAAAATCGAGACGGCAGGTACGTAATAATTTTGGACTATCTATCTATCTATCTATCTATCTATCTATCTATCTATCTATCTATCTATCTATCTATCTATCTATCTATGAGTGTCTGCCAGTCCATTCAGACGATTTTTTTTATCTGTGGTTCACCTGGCACTTGGACAGGTGACACATGTCAATCAACCTTCCCCAATCTGCCCCCGTCATTACCTGCATCTTCTGGCTATCTCAGGATTACCTTTATGATCACACCAGATTGAAACTCTTCACGGCAGAGTTTCCGCATAATCGGGAGACTTGAGAATGCGGGTAATTGAAATGTTGGCATATTAGCATGGGGTCACTTGAAATGATGAGTCAAAACGTTTTTATATTTTCTTTTAAGCCAAGCCGTTCTGCGATCTGATTGTGTAACTCGTATGTTTTAGGATCTAGGTAGGGCCTGCCTTACGGGAGATTAGTTTTTATCACACAGGTTTTTAATGTGACATTGTCAACCACGAAGGTTCTCAAGTTTTAAAGTGTGACATTGTCAGCCATGAATGTTTCCATGTTTTAGAATGTGACATTGTAAATCATGAAGGTTCCCATGTTTTAAAGTGTGATATTGTCGCCATGAAGGTTTCTATGTTTTAGAGCGTGACATTGTCAGTCTTGAAGGTTTTTGTGTTTAGAATGTGACATTGTCAGCGTTGAAGGTTTTTTTTATGTTTTAAAGTATGTGGCGTTGTCAGTCTTGAAGTTTTCTGTGTTTTAGAACCTGGAATTGCCTTCCTTAATGTGTTCATATTTTGTAGCGTGTCATCGGTGGAGGTTTTCATGTTTTATACTTTGATAATATGAAACATTAGTCGAAGAAGTCAAGGAATTCACGTACCTCGGTAGCATAGTAACAGCAGATGGAGACAGCAACAGAGAAGTTGAAATAAGAATAACAAGAGCCGGACAAACTTGGACTGTACACAGACTAAATGTGAAGGTCCAAACAAGATAAAGCAGAAAACCAAATGCTGAAAGCAAATATTCATAAACAGTGTTTTAAGTTCAAAGATTCAAAGGTTCAAAATTCAGACTCCGTCATCGCTGAATTCGGGACAATCCCGTATATACTCTACCGCAAGCCGCAGTATCCATCTAAGAATACACAATAATTAGTGTATAAGTATATAACTATACACGAAGCACTGCAGTAAAGCTGTGATACCAGAATGTATAAAACAGGAAAAAGTAGGAGCAGCTTTATTACTTAACGATTACAAAGTTGTGACGTTTCGGCGTGACTTGTCCTGACACACACCGTCGGACAAGTCACACATTACAATTTACAGCTAAGTACCTTAAAAAAATTTTTTTTTTAATTTAAAAAAAAATAGTATTCATGTGAATCTATACTTTTATCTCCTCTCTCTATTTCTTCGTCCTGTATGTTTTTGTATGATTAAGGCTCACGCCGAAACGTCACAACTTTGTAATTGTTAAGTAATAAAGCTGCTCCTACTTTTTCCTATTTTATACATCCATCCAAGAGTATATTTGCTAATAGTTGCTGTCAAATGTTGGTTGTTTACAATGGATTTCCTGCCAGCACCTTTAATTTGTCCTAATTCCAGCGGTCTCTTCAGATCTACGTTGTTCTTCCATTCCCGCTCTTCATTTTCCCGCAGTCTGTCCAGTACAACTGTAGCAATGTCCATCTTGTCCATTGTCAATCTGCCTGTCCAGCCAGTCTATCTGCCCCATCACTGGCATGTACTCCCGCATGCCCTGGGCAGTGTCTTAAATGATTTACTGTACTGGAGCGAATGCTGGATAATGACACATAAAACAGCAGGCACACTTGACAGATAACAGCGGGGACACTTGACATCTCCCAAACCAAGTTTCTACCTTCGATAAAACAAGTGTTCTGGCCAAATACCGTCAAATAAGGACCTCTTAGGAGAGACAGGCATGACAGTACAATCGACAGTGACTGAAAGGAGAAGACAGCAGTGGAATGGTCACGTAATGAGAATGATAGATAGATCCTTGTCCTGAACAGCTTTACTCCACGGAGCGGAGGCTGCAATAGAGCATGCACTTCTTTGTTATTTCTAATTTTTCATTCCTGTGATATAGGATCTCTTGACTAGTCCAAAAACTCTTCTCAAGATTCTGTTTTCAAAGATCCATAGCTGTACTTCATCTTGTTTTGTAGTGTAAAGTAGGAGAACACAGTTTTGTAGGATTAGACCTAAAAAAAAAATCGTAGACAAAGCACTTTAGTGAGACGCGAGAGAAAGAAAACTCATAAGAGAATTACCTGGGATTCGAACCACGGACTCCGGTAGGACGAGCAGCCGTCTAGCCACGAGAGAACAGAGCAATAACAAACTGCGCTATCTCACACCTCCAATTTTCTTTCTCTCATGTCTCACTAAAGTTCTTTATCTACGGTTTTTTCGAGGTCCAGTCCTATAAAACTGTGTTCTCTTACTTTACTGTAGGAAAGCCTCGTTGTTTCCTATTTATAATAAAAGAAATTGTTCTTGTTTTGTAGTGCTTCGTGTTTCTGAGCCATACAAGACCACTGGTCTAATCTGTGTCTTGTATATATTTAGTTTGGTGTTGTTGATTGTAACAAGTGTCTAAGGGCAAAATAAGTGTTGTTTCTGCTTGTATCATATCCCTTATTTCGTTCACTCAGCCTCAAGAAACAAATGGGTGCCGGGATCAGCTGTCTGGGAAGGAAAAGGAATGTAGTTCGTGTTGACGGCGACATTAGTTGGCAGCTTGTGGTTGATCCACAGCGACTACCTTCACCTTATCTTTACCAAGCAGGTATTAGTTCCAAGGGCATGCTAATCGAATTTCATAAATTTTAAGGCCGCACGCTGTCTCCGGGCCATGTGTTTGATACAGTTGAGTGAGCACCTGTGGCCATGTGTTTGAT
This sequence comes from Achatina immaculata, assembly GCA_009760885.1. Taxonomy (NCBI): domain Eukaryota; kingdom Metazoa; phylum Mollusca; class Gastropoda; order Stylommatophora; family Achatinidae; genus Lissachatina; species Lissachatina immaculata. The sequence continues at coordinate 41,763,267 of CM019700.1, read as the reverse complement.
ACAGCTGAGTGAGCACTTGTGGCCATATGTTTGATACAGTTGAGTGAGCACTTGTGGCCATGTGTTTGATACAGCTGAGTGAGCACTTGTGGCCATGTGTTTGATACAGCTGAGTGAGCAATTGTGGCCATGTGTTTGATACAGTTGAGTGAGCACTTGTGGCCATGTGTTTGATACAGCTGAGTGAGCACTTGTGGCCATGTGTTTGATACAGTTGAGTGAGCACTTGTGGCCATGTGTTTGATACAGTTGAGTGAGCACTTGTGGCCACGTGTTTGATACAGTTGAGAGACCACTTTGTGGCGATATGTTATATACAGATAAATGAGCACTTGTGGCCACGTGTTTGATACAGTTGAGTGACCACTTGTGGCCACGTGTTTTATAAAGTTGAGTGACCACTTGTGGCGATATGTTATATACAGATAAGTGAACATTTGTGGCCATGTGTTTGATACAGCTGAATGAGCACTTGTGGCCATGTGTTTGATACAGATTAGTGAGCACTTGTGGTCATGTGTGTGGTACAGTTCAATGAGCACTTGTGGCCGTATGTTTGATACAGTTGAGTGAGCACTTGTAGCCATGTGTGTGGTACAGTTCAATGAGCACTTGTGGCCGTATGTTTGATGCAATTGAGTGAGCACTTGTGGCCATGTGTTTGGTACAGTTTAATAAGCACTTATAGCCATATGTTTGATACAGTTGATTGAGTACGTGTGGCCATGTGTTTGATAAAGTTGAGTGAGCACGTATGGACATGTGTTTGATGCAGTTCAGTGAGCACTTTGTGGCGATATGTTATATACAGATAAATGAGCACTTGTGGCCACGTGTTTGATACAGTTGAGTGACCACTTGTGGCCACGTGTTTTATAAAGTTGAGTGACCACTTGTGGCGATATGTTATATACAGATAAGTGAACATTTGTGGCCATGTGTTTGATACAGCTGAATGAGCACTTGTGGCCATGTGTTTGATACAGATTAGTGAGCACTTGTGGTCATGTGTGTGGTACAGTTCAATGAGCACTTGTGGCCGTATGTTTGATACAGTTGAGTGAGCACTTGTAGCCATGTGTGTGGTACAGTTCAATGAGCACTTGTGGCCGTATGTTTGATGCAATTGAGTGAGCACTTGTGGCCATGTGTTTGGTACAGTTTAATAAGCACTTATAGCCATATGTTTGATACAGTTGATTGAGTACGTGTGGCCATGTGTTTGATAAAGTTGAGTGAGCACGTATGGACATGTGTTTGATGCAGTTCAGTGAGCACTTGTGGCTATGTGTTTGATACAGTTGAGTGAACAATTGTGGACATATATTTGATACACTTGAGTGAGCACTTGTGGCTATGTATTTGATACAGTTGAGTGAGCACTTGTGGCCATATGTTTGATACAGTTCAGTGAACACTTGTGGCCATGTTTTTGATACAGTTGAGTGAGCAATTGTGGCCATGTGTATATACAGATGAGTGAGCACTTGTGGTCATGTGCTTGATACAGCTGAGTGACCACTTGTAGCCATGTATTTCATAGAGATGAGTGAGCACTTTTGGCCATGTGTGTCTTACAGTTGATTGAGCACTTGTGGCTGTGTGTTTGATACAGTTGAGTGAGCACTTGTGGTCACGTGTTTGATACAACTGAGTGAGCACTTGTGGCCATGTGTTTGATACAATTGAGTGAGCACTTGTAGCCATGTGTTTGATACAGGTGAGTGAGCACTTGTGAATGAGCACTTGTGGCCATGTGTTTGATACAGTTGTGTGAGCACTTGTAGCCATGTGTTTGATACAATTGAGTGACCACTTGTGGTCACGTGTTTGATACAGTTTAATGAGCACTTGTAGTCACGTGTTTGATACAGCTGAGTGAGCACTTGTGGTCACGTGTTTGATACAGTTTAATGAGCACTTGTAGTCACGTGTTTGATACAGTTTAATGAGCACTTGTAGTCACGTGTTTGATACAGTTTAATGAGCACTTGTGGTCACATGTTTGATACAGTTTAATGAGCACTTGTGGTCACATGTTTGATACAGTTTAATGAGCACTTGTGGTCACATGTTTGATACAGTTTAATGAGCACTTGTGGTCACATGTTTGATACAGTTGAGTGACCACTTGTGGTCTTGACTGTCTATATATTCCTTTTGAAGTTATTATGGAAGATTTACTCAATAAAAAAATCTGATTGTCGTTTCTTGGCAAGATCATGCACACATGACAGCATCTTGTTGCTAAGGTCCACCCACGCATTAGATAGTGAAGTAATCTTACGATAGTTAAAACAAACAAGGCTTATCAATGTGTAGTGGATATCCTTTCAGAGAGATAGAGAGAGAGAGAGAGGGAGAGATATGGAAATACAGACAATATACCCGAAATGTTCTTTATAGATTCAGTTTGGGTGATATTTATTGTATCATCCAAGATTTTCCACAAATATCAGCCATTTCTATGTCCACGTTGTGATCTCTGCTTTATCATTCCGCAGGGTTGCCAACACTAACAACACTGTCTTTATGTGAAACATGGCATTTTCTCTTTTAAAATAACTCCCCTCCCTCCCCCCAAGCCAAAATATCATTAATGAGGTTTCTTTTCAATTTATTATGGGATATTAAAATGATATACGGATAGCTAAAACTTGAGAGGATATTGTTAAACTGTCCACGGTTGTAAGCGGCCAAGAATCGAATCCCACAATGAGCTGGATTTTTTCTCGAAATCTGAAACGTTCCACACAGCTGGGCTCACCTGGCTAGACAGACTGAACTTCAGACTTAGAAAAGTCCCTCCTTAACCTTGAAACATGATGCTACGCCAGAAAAGTCTCTCCATAACCTGTAAAAATGATAATACGCTAGAAAAGTCTCTCTGTATCCTGGAAACATGATGCTACGCTAGAAAAGTCTCTCTGTAACCCGGAAACATGATAATACGCTAGAAAAGTCTCTCTGTATCCTGAAAACATGATAATACGCTAGAAAAGTCTCTCTGTATCCTGAAAACATGATAATACGCTAGAAAAGTCTCTCTGTATCCTGAAAACATGATGCTACGCTAGAAAAGTCTCTCTGTAATCTGGAAACATGATAATACGCTAGAAAAGTCTCTCTGTAACCTAGAAACATGATGCTACGATAGAAAAATATCGCTGTAACCTGGAAACATGATATTAGGCTGAACGCTTTTATGCCAGTATTGTAAATTTTTGTTTTTTTTAAATCAGTCGAAAGTTCACGTTAAAACAGTATCATGTATACGAGACCACACACGAACAGATTTCCAAGCAAACTTAAAATGACCCTGGTCTTCAATTATTTCAAATATTGCTGCATTTTCAGCATCACGATGATGATGATGATGTTGTTGTTGTTGTTGTTGTTGTTGTTGGAAATGAAAGGGGCTACCATTCAAAATCAAGACAACACCTCTCTGACCTCATTATGGGACTACTTTCTTTGCATGATTGCTCTCATTGTTTTTCCTTTAGTCCGGCGTATTGATCTACATCCTCTTTTGGGAACAACTTTCTGATTTGTCTCGCGTTTGTGTAGAATTCTATGAAATCCCATATCACCACCTGTTACAAAAACATGAATCGTTTTTTGTTTTTGTTTTAAACTTCGTTTATGCTTGGCGTTTTGAAGCTTTTTTTTTTTTTGACAAGGTGAAGGACGTAGTGCTGTCTGGCTGTTTCGTATTATGGAACACATAAGGAACACATTTCATGTTTCCATGTCTGAAATAGTATGTTATTTTCAAAAGACGGTAAGGCTGGAAACAGATTTTAAAATGAAAATTTGTATTAGAGAGAGAGAGAGAGAGAGAGGGGGGTTTGTTGCACGTTTTCGAATATTTCCCAGGAAATGATCAAAGTAAATCTTTAACGCAATGATCCCCGAATGAGTTGTGTGCTAACATATGACCCCGGAAGTATCCCCGAAGCTGTTGTGTGCTAACATGTGACCCCGGAAGTCCTAACCAATGACCACGTGGTTCTTTGATGCGGGATCTTTCAATTTGAAGGGCATAACAAGACTATAAATAGATCAACGTTAAAAAAAAAAAAAGGGAAGAAAGACATAAAGCAGGAACCGACTGAAAGAAATGATTTCTCCAACGTAGCGTTTTACCGATGAAGAGATTGGAGATGACATCTGACCCGCCTTTGAAGCTGTTTTCTGATGTTTTGTTGCGCCGTGAACCTTGGGAATGTTTCGCATTGTGTGTGTGGGGGGGGGGGGGGGATACCATTTCAGAGTAACTAGGCGAAGATAAGGAAAGCTTGTCCATTAGTTTTGATCGTTTTGTGAGGCAGGACGTTGTAGGAGTATTGTTCTACAGAACAATGGTAAGAGTCATGGCTTGAGCAGTTATCTATCTATCTATCTATCTATCTATCTATCTATCTATCTATCTTTCCCAATATCTATTTGATGTCGACTACATGCCTCCATGAATCATAAAACTTAAAAGTTATCTTAAACTACTCTTACAGACACCGAATACAGTTAATTGTTTATTCTGAATAGTCCCGAAAATTTTGTTAAGTAGATAGTCATTTATATGAATAGGTATTTAGTCAATTATGTGTGTATATAGTTAGTCATTTATAAGTTAGTCATTTATAAGTTAGTCATTTTTAGTCATTTATATGTGAATGTATTTACTTTATTCAGAATATATGGAAATCAAATAAACTAAGCATAAATATGAAAATCAGGATATTTAAGAGTAATGTTCTAAGTGTACTACTCTATGGAAGTGAATGCTGGAAAATCACCAAAACCATAGAAAACAAGTTGAATTCTTTCCAGACTAAATGTTTACGTAGAATTAAAAAAATATTTTGGCCAAACACCATAAGAAATAACATCTTATTGGCAGAAATGCAGATGAAACCACTGACAACAATTATTGAGGAAAGACGCTGGCGATGGTTGGGACATGTGCTCCGAATGACTGACAACTCACTACCAAAAATAGCACTAAGATGGACACCACAGGGGAGCAGAAGTAAGGGTAGACCAAAAGAGACATGGAGAAGAACAACAGAAAGGATGTTGAGCAATAGAGGGCTCACCTGGGCAAGAGCAGAAAAAAAAGGCGAAAGACAGGCATTTGTGGAAAACCCTTGCAGAAGCCCCATGTGCCCTGGGCACTTAAGGTTCAGAGAGAGAGAGAGATTTACTTTATTCTTAGTTATGTTTGTTATATAAACAACATATGTGTAGAATGACTGGAACAGAGTGAAAGTTGTGTGACAAAGGACAGAATGTCGGACAGGCCTGCGTGCCCAATTCTTAACCCTTTGGAAATAAAGATCAATCAATCAATCAAATCTATCTGTCTACCTATCTATCTATCTATGTCTGCCTGTCTGTCTCTGTCTGTTTGTTTCCCTGCCTGCCTGCTACTCCAGGCTCAAGGTTCTTTGTTATAGATACGGACTGTATCCATTCATCCATGTCCCTAGCATGCACGTAGATACGGACTGTATCCATTCATCCATGTCTCTAGCATACAGGTAGATACGGACTGTATCCATCCATCCATGTCTCTAGCATGCACGTAGATACGGACTGTATCCATCCATCCATGTCCCTAGCATGCAGGTAGATACGGATTGTATCCATCCATCCATGTCTCTAGCATACAGGTAGATAAGGATTGTATCCATCCATCCATGTCTCTAGCATACAGGTAGATACGGACTGTATCCATCCATCCATGTCTCTAGCATGCAGGTAGATACGGATTGTATCCATCCATCCATGTCTCTAGCATACAGGTAGATACGGACTGTATCCATCCATCCATGTCTCTAGCATGCAGGTAGATACGGACTGTATCCATCCACCCATGCTCCTAGCATACAGGTAGATACGGACTGTATCCATCCATCCATGTCTCTAGCATACAGGTAGATACGGACTGTATCCATCCATCCATGTCTCTAGCATACAGGTAGATACGGACTGTCTCCATCCATCCATGTCTCTAGCATGCAGGTAGATACGGACTGTATCCACTCATCCATGCTCCTAGCATGCAGGTAGATACGGATTGTATCCATCCACCCATGTCTCTAGCATGTAGTCTCCAGTTATAAACTCTCAATTTCTCTTGATCTTCTCCCACGTTGTCTATCTATACCATGGTCCACCTCATTATCTTGTCCCTTCCATCTCCTATATATTTTCAAGGCTGGTCTGTTGACCTCCTTCCAGTCTTTGTACATGACTAAGCCATCATAACCTCTTAGCTTCCAAAGTGTGTGCTTGTTATGGATTCTCCGTACAGATTTTGGTATATTTATAAAAACATATATTTCCTCCTACAACACGCCAGCCAACATTTTGTTGGCGGAGAGTTTTATACGGTGTCCAAGTCCCGGAACCTACCTTTATAAAGTTCCCAACTTGTTATTCTCTATTACCGATTCTGTGGTGATTTTTTAATCATAGGTACCATGTCGGATGGGGAGAGGGGTTTACTGGGTTATTGGAGTAGAGGCAAGAAGACATTTCTGAACTGACTACCCCCTCCTCCTCCTCCCCCCTCCTCCAAGCCAGAGGTAAGGCCTTTTCTTTACTCATGATGGAGTACTGCATCAACAGTGATAATTGGATATTAGCGAAGAGATTCTAGAGTGTTGGTCACCTCCTCTGGTTCTTCTTCTTCTTGCCGCCATGAACTGTGAGCTGGTGTTCTTTTGGGGCCGATGCCATGAAGATGTTGAGGCACAGAATCATGTCGGATTTGGGAGCGGGTTATGACGGCTATTTTTTTTTTTCAATTCCTGAGTGCAGCTAAAAGGCAGTGGGTAAGCAGTACTTCTTTAGTAGACTCCATCACCATGGGGATCCCTGCACCGTTCTCAGACTAGACTTGTTTTCGGGGGTACCAATCGAGAAATGAGACAGGGTCTTGGTCAGATATGGTTCGCCAACCCTGACGCCATCACGTCAGCTATGGGTCGCCAACTCTGACGCCAGCATGTCAGCTATGGGTCGCCAACTCTTAGCCAGCATGTCAGTTATAGGTCGCCAACCCTTACGCCAGCATGTCAGCTATGGGTCGCTGATTGTCAAAATAGGCAGCGTATTCGCAAAATCCGCCAGACCTGAATGTAGAGAAATGGAGCTTGCACGTAGATAGAACGTAGAGAAATGTGGCTTGAACGTAGATAGAACGTAGAGAAATGGGGCTTGCGCGTAGATAGAACGTAGAGAAATGGGGCTTGCACATAGATAGAATGCAGAGACATGGGGCTTGCGCGTAGATAGAACGTAGAGAAATGGGGCTTGCAGGTAGATAGAACGTAGAGAAATGTGGCTCGAACGTAGATAAAATGTAGAGATATGATGCTCGCAGGTAGAAAGAATGTAGATATGGGGCTTGCAGGCAGAAAGAATATAGATACATGCAGCTAGCAGGTAGAAATAATGTAGCGATATGGGGCGTGCAGGTAAAATAATGTAGAGATATGGGGTTACAGGTAGAAAGAATGGAGATACATGGACCTTGCAGGTAGAAAGAATGTAGAGATATGGGGCTTGCAGGTAGAAAGAATGTAGAGATATGGGGCTTGCAGGTAGAAAGAATGTAGAGATATGGGGCTTGCAGGTAGAAAGAATGTAGAGATATGGGGCTTGCAGGTAGAAACGGACTGTATCCACTCATCCATGCTCCTAGCATGCAGGTAGATACGGATTGTATCCATCCACCCATGTCTCTAGCATGTAGTCTCCAGTTATAAACTCTCAATTTCTCTTGATCTTCTCCCACGTTTCTATCTATACCATGGTCCACCTCATTATCTTGTCCCTTCCATCTCCTATATATTTTCAAGGCTGGTCTGTTGACCTCCTTCCAGTCTTTGTACATGACTAAGCCATCATAACCTCTTAGCTTCCAAAGTGTGTGCTTGTTATGGATTCTCCGTACAGATTTTGGTATATTTATAAAAACATATATTTCCTCCTACAACACGCCAGCCAACATTTTGTTGGAGGAGAGTTTTATACGGTGTCCAAGTCCCGGAACCTACCTTTATAAAGTTCCCAACTTGTTATTCTCTATTACCGATTCTGTGGTGATTTTTTAATCATAGGTACCATGTCGGATGGGGAGAGGGGTTTACTGGGTTATTGGAGTAGAGGCAAGAAGACATTTCTGAACTGACTACCCCCTCCTCCTCCTCCCCCCTCCTCCAAGCCAGAGGTAAGGCCTTTTCTTTACTCATGATGGAGTACTGCATCAACAGTGATAATTGGATATTAGCGAAGAGATTCTAGAGTGTTGGTCACCTCCTCTGGTTCTTCTTCTTCTTGCCGCCATGAAACTGTGAGCTGGTGTTCTTTTGGGGCCGATGCCATGAAGATGTTGAGGCACAGAATCATGTCGGATTTGGGAGCGGGTTATGACGGCTATTTATTTTTTTTTTCAATTCCTGAGTGCAGCTAAAAGGCAGTGGGTAAGCAGTACTTCTTTAGTAGACTCCACCACCATGGGGATCCCTGCACCGTTCTCAGACTAGACTTGTTTTCGGGGGTACCAATCGAGAAATGAGACAGGGTCTTGGTCAGATATGGTTCGCCAACCCTGACGCCATCACGTCAGCTATGGGTCGCCAACTCTGACGCCAGCATGTCAGCTATGGGTCGCCAACTCTTAGCCAGCATGTCAGTTATAGGTCGCCAACCCTTACGCCAGCATGTCAGCTATGGGTCGCTGATTGTCAAAATAGGCAGCGTATTCGCAAAATCCGCCAGACCTGAATGTAGAGAAATGGAGCTTGCACGTAGATAGAACGTAGAGAAATGTGGCTTGAACGTAGATAGAACGTAGAGAAATGGGGCTTGCGCGTAGATAGAACGTAGAGAAATGGGGCTTGCACATAGATAGAATGCAGAGACATGGGGCTTGCGCGTAGATAGAACGTAGAGAAATGGGGCTTGCAGGTAGATAGAACGTAGAGAAATGTGGCTCGAACGTAGATAAAATGTAGAGATATGATGCTCGCAGGTAGAAAGAATGTAGATATGGGGCTTGCAGGCAGAAAGAATATAGATACATGCAGCTAGCAGGTAGAAATAATGTAGCGATATGGGGCGTGCAGGTAAAAATAATGTAGAGATATGGGGTTTACAGGTAGAAAGAATGGAGATACATGGACCTTGCAGGTAGAAAGAATGTAGAGATATGGGGCTTGCAGGTAGAAAGAATGTAGAGATATGGGGCTTGCAGGTAGAAAGAATGTAGAGATATGGGGCTTGCAGGTAGAAAGAATGTAGAGATATGGGGCTTGCAGGTAGAAAGAATGTAAGATATGGGGCTTGCAGGTAGAAATAATGTAGAGATATGGGGCTTGCAGGTAGAAATAATGTAGAGATATGGGGCTTGCAGGTAGAAAGAATGTAGAGATATGGGGCTTGCAGGTAGAAAGAATGTAGAGATATGGGGCTTGCAGGTAGAAAGAATGTAGAGATATGGGGCTTGCAGGTAGAAAGAATGTGGAGATATGGGGCTTGCAGGTAGAAAGAATGTAGAGATATGGGGCTTGCAGGTAGAAAGATGTAGAGATATGGGGCTTGCAGGTAGAAAGAATGTAGAGATATGGGGCTTGCAGGTAGAAAGAATGTAGAGATATGGGGCTTGCAGGTAGAAAGTTCACATTGTTAATTGTGTTGTAGTACATGCATTTAGAAACTTGATTTTCATGAAAGTCTCCAAACATTTGGGAAAACGATACTTTTGTTTTGTTACTTCTCCAAAATATTTAGAAATTTGATGTTTTTTTTTTTTGTTGTTGTTGGTACGTTTCCATGTAAATCGAGACATGATGTATATGTATGTTGTGATGTATACGTATGTTGTGAGATGTGATACAGTGATGAAGCTGTTTGGAAGAAACACATCAGTTTTGATTGATAGCTTTCTTCAGTTCCTAATTTTGATCTATGACACGTTATTCCAATCATCATCATCATCATCATATCACAACAAATTTAAGATCACGTGAGCCTTCTACTAAGAGAAACCGTAACAAACTGGAGGAGGAGGAGGAAGAGGAGGAGGAGGAGGAGGAGGAGAGAGTTTCTTAGAATCGTTGTTACTTTCGTCCTTAGTTTTTCAAATGGAATGCTGCGGCACAGTGGTGTGCCTCGAGAGAACTAGAGGTGTGCCATCAAACTTTTATAGTAACTGACCAAATTAGAGTGCATTTTTCCTTGTTTGTATGATAATAATATGATAATATGTATCCAGTTTAGTGTGTAAACTTTGACAATGCTAAAAATATATGGTCAAGTCTGAAAAAAAAGACTTGTACAATCCACTTTCTGGAACAAGGAAAAGAAAAAAAGTGAAAATTCTTAAACCCTGAGATTGGGAAAGTAAAGAAAAAAAAATCTGACATGTAAAAAAGTCAAAGAAAGGTCAAAAGGTCAAGTACGCGAGGGCCCAGCATTAAGAGCACACAGTGAGACCGCGACAGAAATTTGCGTTACCAGATATGCGTCAGCCTGGACAAGTATGGTAACCGCTGTAATGCAGTCACATAAACTGATTGTGAAAGGGACCATTACGAGAGGTTAATGAAATCCTGAAGTTAACAGCCCCCCCCCCCCCCCACAACCGGAACTATTTTCTCAAGGTTCACGTTAGCGTAAGTTCGTCCGGCGCTTCACTGCCCCTTTCGGTCGGCCGGGAAGTGATGATTAAGTTTACCGGAAGTGCAAAAGAGATGTTCCGCAGGTTACCGATCAGCGCCCCACGATTTATAGTCTGCTTGCCATGGCAATTGCTCCCATTTATCAGCGCTTCTTCTAACAGATTAGCAAACTATAAATTGGCTGCCACCGGGTTGTAAACGTTGTCTGAGATTTATAATGGGGTGGACGGGTGGATTTTGGATATGTGTTTGGGGGGAGACAGAAAAGGGAAGGGGAATGTTGAAGCGCTTTAAATGGGGGTAAATCCTGGACATAACTCAGTGTATTTCTCATTCACACTGTATAAAACGGTTGATCTCTTTATCCGGACGAACTGTATATGGCGGAATCTATTTGCAAGTTTTTATTTTGGTTTTTTTTATACTTGGATGTAAAATGAATTTGGTGTATTTGCGATTAAGTGAGGGTTTTTTTTCTCTTCTTCTTTGTCTATGCTGAAGTTGATGTAAGCTGAACATGTTGTTTCTATCTGGGCGCCAGTGTTGTTGTAGAAAGCACTTCCAGGCAGGAGTTGCTCCAAAGTCATCCTAAAATGTATAAACCAGGAAAAAAAGTAGGAACAGCTTTATTACTTAACGAGCACGCAGTTGTGACGTTTCACATACAGTTCAGACAGAGAGACAGACACAGTGTGTTCCAAATATATCTTACATCCTTCCCGTGCCGCTAAATGTCACATAGGACTCGCATGGTAGTTCGCCAAGATGTCCTGTTTCGGCGAATTTTTTAACCTTATCAAGGGATGTTGTGCCTACTGAACTGGCCTCTCTTAATAGTGTCCTCTTTAGAGTTTCACGTGGTCGACCTCTTTTTCTTCGGCCTGTTGTGTTCCACTTGATAGCTTGTTTGGGGATTCTCTGATTGTTTCTTCTCATCACATGACCGACATATGTCCATCTTCTTTTTCTGATCACCCATGAGACAGGTTGTTTGCTCATCTGTCTTATCTCTGCGTTATTCTTGAATTCGTTCCACTTTATACCGAGTATTTTCCTTAGGCATTTGGTTTCAAAAGAGTCTAATTTCTTTAGTTGTTTTCCAGCTTTCACATACATAAACGAGGGTGGATATTAAATTTGAATTGAATAGTCTTAACTTGGTTTTTGTGCTTATAACTTTTGAATGCCATGTGTTCTCAAGATTCTTGAAGGTCAATGCTGCTTTTACAGTTCGAATTCTAACTTCCTTCCTAGTGTCACCATCCTGGTCTATGTAGCTGCCGAGATATGCAAATTGGTTTACTTCAACAGCTGTTCCTTCTACGTATATTTGTCCTTCGTGGTTAATGATAAGTTTCTTTATTTTTGTTTTATCCTTGTTAATTTCAAATCTTATTTTACTAGCCATTGGAGACATGGGGCTTGCAGGTAGAAAGAATGTGGATACATGGACCTTGCAGGTAGAAAGAATGTGGATACATGGACCTTGCAGGTAGAAAGAATGTGGATACATGGACCTTGCAGGTAGAAAGAATGTGGATACATGGACCTTGCAGGTAGAAAGAATGTAGAGATATGGGGCTTGCAGGTAGAAAGAATGTAGAGATATGGGGCTTGCAGGTAGAAAGAATGTAGAGATATGGGGCTTGCAGGTAGAAAGAATGTAGAGATATGGGGCTTGCAGGTAGAAAGAATGTAGAGATATGGGGCTTGCAGGTAGAAAGAATGTAGAGATATGGGGCTTGCAGGTAGAAAGAATGTAGAGATGGGGCTTGCAGGTAGAAAGAATGTAGAGATATGGGGCTTGCAGGTAGAAAGAATGTAGAGATATGGGGCTTGCAGGTAGAAAGAATGTAGAGATATGGGGCTTGCAGGTAGAAATAATGTAGAGATATGGGGCTTGCAGGTAGAAAGAATGTGGATACATGGACCTTGCAGGTAGAAAGAATGTGGATACATGGACCTTGCAGGTAGAAAGAATGTGGATACATGGACCTTGCAGGTAGAAAGAATGTGGATACATGGACCTTGCAGGTAGAAAGAATGTAGAGATATGGGGCTTGCAGGTAGAAAGAATGTAGAGATATGGGGCTGCAGGTAGAAAGAATGTAGAGATATGGGGCTTGCAGGTAGAAAGAATGTAGAGTATGGGGCTTGCAGGTAGAAAGAATGTAGAGATATGGGGCTTGCAGGTAGAAAGAATGTGGAGATATGGGGCTTGCAGGTAGAAAGAATGTAGAGATATGGGGCTTGCAGGTAGAAAGAATGTAGAGATATGGGGCTTGCAGGTAGAAAGAATGTAGAGATATGGGGCTTGCAGGTAGAAAATGTAGAGTATGGGGCTTGCAGGTAGAAAGAAGTGGAACATGGACCTTGCAGGTAGAAAGAATGTGGATACATGGACCTTGCAGGTAGAAAGAATGTGGATACATGGACCTTGCAGGTAGAAAGAATGTGGATACATGGACCTTGCAGGTAGAAAGAATGTAGAGATATGGGGCTTGCAGGTAGAAAGAATGTAGAGATATGGGGCTTGCAGGTAGAAAGAATGTAGAGATATGGGGCTTGCAGGTAGAAAGAATGTAGAGATATGGGGCTTGCAGGTAGAAAGAATGTAGAGATATGGACCTTGCAGGTAGAAAGAATGTAGAGATATGGACCTTGCAGGTAGAAAGAATGTGGATACATGGACCTTGTAGGTTTTCTTTCTCCAGAACACTTTCGAGCATACACTTGCACACACACACACACATACCTGCATACTCACCCAAACACACACACACCTGCACACATGAGATGTTTTATGAGGCTTTGCATAGTCTGGTTTTTTTTTTTTTTGGTTTTTCTTTTGTTGTTTGTTGTTTATCATGACATGCTTCTGTTATAAAGCTTTGTTGTGTAGACTTTTTTATACTTTACCTGCACAAAACTGGCAATGTGAGGTAGGTCGGGTCATGTAACCTTGGCTTCAAGTTTTAGAGTCACCATTTTTATGGCTAAAAGTGGAACTCACGCACATTCTTCAACCGACGCCGTCAACTATAGCTGCACTTCGTCAGAATCATTTACGTCTTCATCATCGGAATTCTCAGCAAAATATTATCTCAGAAAAACTAGAAATGAAAGAAAAAAACCAATAAAAACAAAGAAAGGCTTTTAAATCACTCAAGCAAGAATCATCCACTCTATTAAGTTGATTTTGCCACAGGTAATAATTTTAAACCGGTTAGAACGAAGAGAACTGCCACGTGAGTTATGTATACACACTCTCTCTCTCTCTCTCTCTCTCTCTCTGAACCTTAAGTGCCCAGGGCACATGGGGCTTCCGCAAGGGTTTTCCACAAATGCCTGTCCTTCGCCTGTTTTTCTGCTCTTGCCCAGGTGAGCCCTCTATTGCTTAACATCCTTTCTGTTGCTCTTCTCCGTGTCTCTTTTAGTCTACCCTTACTTCTGCTCCCCTATACACTAGCTCTATTTATTAGTTATGTTTAGAGCACATTCCACATACAATTTCTTTCGTCCATACTTATCTAACGCCTTCTGGGTAATTTTTAGTTTTTGTTCCGCTTCCGGCTGCCGTTTTAAGCTGTTCCTCCCTCGGACATATTTGAGTTTTCCTTCTTCTCTTGGCCCGTTGTGATTATATTCCTTTTCTTTCTCTTATTATTTGTTTGTTTGTTTGAATTATTTCTGTTTCCCGCTTTCCTAACTTCACCATTGATTTGTACTATTACTTGTTTTCTGTGGGTTACTTTAAGTTTAGTTCCTACTCATCTTAAAAAAAAAGACAAAAAAACTCTGAACATTTGAAACAAAGTCTAGATCAGTGTTTCCCAGCTTCTACGGGCTGTCACCCCCTTTTTCTCCCAGGCCACATCCTGAGCCCTCCCCCCCCCTCCCCACACTTCTTATGTACTACTTGTACAGTGACCTATTAAACTAGGAAAAAACGAAAAACTTCAGCTAGCAGACCAGTTTATTTAACAGTATAAAGGAGTACATTTATAACTCAACTACTGCATTATTTTCTCAACTTTTAATGTGATGGGTGAGTTTTATGTAGGGACACGAGTTTCTCTATATCAGGTTGTAAAGTGCTAAGAAGGAGGATGTTATTACACTCCCTGTCTGCTGCTTCCTTTTCCTCCTCTTCCGCCCCCCCCCCAGTGACCTTTTTCCCCTTCCACGTGGTCTTTTCCAACGCCCTCAGCGGGGCGTTAGCGCCCAGTTTGGGAAACACTGGTTTAGACTTTTAAACAATGTTTGAAAACATTTTCAAAATCAGTTAAAACGAAAACTTTTTAATAGTATCACCAACAGCAAGAAATATATCATGCGAATTAACAACAACAACAACAACAGCAGTAGCAACAGCAGCAGCAGCAGCAACAACGGCAACAACAAATTTTGACTAAAAGCTGATGTAGCACAGTTTTAGAGGTGCCTTGTTTCGCTTCCAGGAGAATTTATAGTTTGTTTTTCCTTGGGTTCGAGTAAAGCGAAAATGGCAACCTCCATGCTAAATCTGGCCAATCTAAAATCCGGTGTTGCTTTTCATCACCATTTATAAACATTACAAGAAAAAAGCTAACCTCCTAGACCAGTGTTCCCAACTGGTGGTCCGTGGACACCTGGTGATCGGCAGTGCCTGCCATGGGGTCCCGTGGCAAAAACTTAATATCCTTTGTTTTATTTCACTGCGAAATTTATTTCACCGATGTTTAGGTGAGTCCTATGTAGATGAACAAGATGGCGTTGTTGGCGCATCTTGTAATCATTTATTGAATATTATTTTCAAAGACTGCGGAGTGGACGAATTCTGGGTGAAGGTTTCCTCTGATTATAAGAAGGTTGGCGAGAAAGTCCTGTTCCACATACCTTTGTGAGCAACCGTTGTTGAGATATTGTTACACGAAGAACAAGCACAGAAATCCGCTTATGTTGATAGAGTTATGACGGACGTGGAAGCGATTGTTTGGAATAAAAAAAAAACAAAGAGGCTATGATTTCTCTCACCATATTTAGGTTTGTTAGCTGTCACACATTTCGTATTCTGCTCATTTGTCAGAACAAGAAGGAATGTTAATTGCTGTCTTGTTTTTCTTACCTACACGTTTTTGAGAATTCACCAAGGTTGTGGTTTTTTTTTGTTTTGTTTTGTTTTGTTTGTGTTGTATAGCGTTTACACATCAAATGTTACCCACAGTTAAAAAAAATATGTTGCATTTAAAACACATAGGTGCCATACAGATAAGAAATTTTTCCAAATTGTAGGAGGGGGAGTGGGGGGGGGGGGGGGTTTCCTTAGTTTGGATTTTGAAACAGCAGGGGATCCCCAAACTTTTGTTAAATGGGAACCACTGGGCTAGACTTAAGCCAAGGGGTGGGCAAACTCTGGCTCTCGAACAACATGCGGTCCTTTGACATAATGCTCGGGTCGCTAATATGCTATCTGAACTCCTTTTTTTTTTAAAGATAACAGCACTGTCTTCGTGATGTAAGATAAAAACACTGTCTTCGTGATGTAAAATAACAGCACTGTCTTAATTGTGTTAATATTTGTTTTGCCATTCTAATTCTCTTCTTTAGCTTCCATCTCCCATCTTCAGTTAACATATGTCCTAGGTCAGTAAAGGTATTTAAATATTTAAACGCTAATTCAAGCAAGGCCTGAACCAGAAATTAAAGAAACTAAACTTTATAAATAAACTGTGCTGGGTAATCAGTAATCATACAATTCGGCGCTGACAACGAATAAAGATTATTACGAACATGCATTACTTAATATTTATGTAATTTTTTATAGTAATATGTGCACGTATCAATAAAGAGGAAAAAAACGTGTGTATAATATTTATTCACGTCTTATGGTCTGTCAAACATCTTATTACCCATGGCGATCTTACATTAAGCAAGTTTGTCCACCATTTCTGTAGCCCGTTTTGTTGTGTTCTTCAAGAATACATATAACAATGCAATATGTGTGTGTGTGTGTGTATGTTTGTGTTTTCGCTTGTTTTATAAATTTCACATTGTTAATTGTGTTGTAGTACATGCATTTAGAAACTTGATTTTCATGAAAGTCTCCAAACATTTGGGAAAACGATACTTTTGTTTTGTTACTTCTCCAAAATATTTAGAAATTTGATGTTTTTTTTTTTTGTTGTTGTTGGTACGTTTCCATGTAAATCGAGACATGATGTATATGTATGTTGTGATGTATACGTATGTTGTGAGATGTGATACAGTGATGAAGCTGTTTGGAAGAAACACATCAGTTTTGATTGATAGCTTTCTTCAGTTCCTAATTTTGATCTATGACACGTTATTCCAATCATCATCATCATCATCATATCACAACAAATTTAAGATCACGTGAGCCTTCTACTAAGAGAAACCGTAACAAACTGGAGGAGGAGGAGGAAGAGGAGGAGGAGGAGGAGAGAGTTTCTTAGAATCGTTGTTACTTTCGTCCTTAGTTTTTCAAATGGAATGCTGCGGCACAGTGGTGTGCCTCGAGAGAACTAGAGGTGTGCCATCAAACTTTTATAGTAACTGACCAAATTAGAGTGCATTTTTCCTTGTTTGTATGATAATAATATGATAATATGTATCCAGTTTAGTGTGTAAACTTTGACAATGCTAAAAATATATGGTCAAGTCTGAAAAAAAAGACTTGTACAATCCACTTTCTGGAACAAGGAAAAGAAAAAAAGTGAAAATTCTTAAACCCTGAGATTGGGAAAGTAAAGAAAAAAAAATCTGACATGTAAAAAAGTCAAAGAAAGGTCAAAAGGTCAAGTACGCGAGGGCCCAGCATTAAGAGCACACAGTGAGACCGCGACAGAAATTTGCGTTACCAGATATGCGTCAGCCTGGACAAGTATGGTAACCGCTGTAATGCAGTCACATAAACTGATTGTGAAAGGGACCATTACGAGAGGTTAATGAAATCCTGAAGTTAACAGCCCCCCCCCCCCCCCCCCCCCACAACCGGAACTATTTTCTCAAGGTTCACGTTAGCGTAAGTTCGTCCGGCGCTTCACCACCCCTTTCGGTCGGCCGGGAAGTGATGATTAAGTTTACCGGAAGTGCAAAAGAGATGTTCCGCAGGTTACCGATCAGCGCCCCACGATTTATAGTCTGCTTGCCATGGCAATTGCTCCCATTTATCAGCGCTTCTTCTAACAGATTAGCAAACTATAAATTGGCTGCCACCGGGTTGTAAACGTTGTCTGAGATTTATAATGGGGTGGACGGGTGGATTTTGGATATGTGTTTGGGGGGAGACAGAAAAGGGAAGGGGAATGTTGAAGCGCTTTAAATGGGGGTAAATCCTGGACATAACTCAGTGTATTTCTCATTCACACTGTATAAAACGGTTGATCTCTTTATCCGGACGAACTGTATATGGCGGAATCTATTTGCAAGTTTTTATTTTGGTTTTTTTTTATACTTGGATGTAAAATGAATTTGGTGTATTTGCGATTAAGTGAGGGTTTTTTTTCTCTTCTTCTTTGTCTATGCTGAAGTTGATGTAAGCTGAACATGTTGTTTCTATCTGGGCGCCAGTGTTGTTGGTAGAAAGCACTTCCAGGCAGGAGTTGCTCCAAAGTCATCCTAAAATGTATAAACCAGGAAAAAAAGTAGGAACAGCTTTATTACTTAACGAGCACGCAGTTGTGACGTTTCACATACAGTTCAGACAGAGAGACAGACACAGTGTGTTCCAAATATATCTTACATCCTTCCCGTGCCGCTAAATGTCACATAGGACTCGCATGGTAGTTCGCCAAGATGTCCTGTTTTCGGCGAATTTTTTAACCTTATCAAGGGATGTTGTGCCTACTGAACTGGCCTCTCTTAATAGTGTCCTCTTTAGAGTTTCACGTGGTCGACCTCTTTTTCTTCGGCCTGTTGTGTTCCACTTGATAGCTTGTTTGGGGATTCTCTGATTGTTTCTTCTCATCACATGACCGACATATGTCCATCTTCTTTTTCTGATCACCCATGAGACAGGTTGTTTGCTCATCTGTCTTATCTCTGCGTTATTCTTGAATTCGTTCCACTTTATACCGAGTATTTTCCTTAGGCATTTGGTTTCAAAAGAGTCTAATTTCTTTAGTTGTTTTCCAGCTTTCACATACATAAACGAGGGTGGATATTAAATTTGAATTGAATAGTCTTAACTTGGTTTTTGTGCTTATAACTTTTGAATGCCATGTGTTCTCAAGATTCTTGAAGGTCAATGCTGCTTTTACAGTTCGAATTCTAACTTCCTTCCTAGTGTCACCATCCTGGTCTATGTAGCTGCCGAGATATGCAAATTGGTTTACTTCAACAGCTGTTCCTTCTACGTATATTTGTCCTTCGTGGTTAATGATAAGTTTCTTTATTTTTGTTTTATCCTTGTTAATTTCAAATCTTATTTTACTAGCCATTGGAGACAGGCTATCTGTTTTTTTTTCTTGCATTGATTTAGACAATGTCACTGATAAGAGTTATATCATCTGCAAAATCAAGATCTTCCAGTTGGGTCTAATGTACCCAATCAATGCCCGACCAAACTGCTTGTTACAACAAGATGAAGTGTAGTTCTAGACGGCTTACTAGATAAACTCACCGCCATATGAACTGACAAAAACTAACATGCAACCACTAAACTACAAACTAGCACAGAAAACTCTTCCTACTCACAGCTCACAAACTCACCCACGCCTCATCCCTAACACGAATCATTCTCGAATGTTCCTGAATCTCGAATGTCGTACACAAGCTCACTTTCACAAGCATTCACCTCACGAGATTTCTCTGACTTCCACGTCAAAGTCTTCCGTCTTGTATTCTCACTGGAAGCCATTACGAAAATTTAAACATTGGACATAAACAGTCAAGGACATTAAATCTGCAAACTTCACAAATATTCCCTCCCTTGTAAAATTCTGTTACAGGAAATCGAATGGCGAACCGCATGTAAATCAACTAATTTATTTTTGCTAAATTACATAAAAATGAGAAAAAGGGACAGTCGTGAAGTAGAAATTACTTGCGTATATTTAATTTAGTTTATGAGTTTTTTAATGACATCAAGAAGCAGCAATTCGAGTTGAAAATAGAACTGGAAAATATCAACCTATAAAACAAGGAGTGCGACAAGGATGTGTACTATCTCCAGACCTTTTTTCTCTGTATAGCGAGAATATTCTAAGAACGATCATCACAGAACTAGGCATAAAAGTTGGAGGATACAATATTAACAACCTTCGGTATGCTGACGACACGTACTGATAGCTGAGAACCAACAAGACCTGCAAAATCTCTTGGATAAAGTCGCCAAAGAAAGTGAACAGAAAGACCTTACTTTGAACATCAACAACAACAAAAACAAAAAAAAGAGAGAGAGAGGGAGAGACTATGGTTATATCTAAGAAACAGAATCCACCAGCATGCAGTATAAAATTAAACGGAACTATTCTAAAGCAGGTGCAGAAATTCAAATACCTTGGAGCAGTAATAACTTCAGATGGGAAATGCAGAACAGAAATTAGGAACAGAATTAGCCAAGCAAAGACTGCATTTCAGAGAATAAGAGACATTATGCAACACATCCTTATCAATGAATGTTAGAAAACGAATGCTAAAATGCTATATTGAACCTATCTTATTATACAAGTGTGGAAGTGAATCATGGACAATAGGCAAGTCTGCACAAAAATCATTGGAAGCAGCAGAAATGTGGTTTATTAGAAGAATGTTGCGAATCCTCTGGACAGCAAAAATAACTAATGAAGAATGTATGAGAAGAGTTGGAGAGACAAAACATCTTGTAAAAAAATTAAATAAAAGAGAGACAATGTACTTTCATAGGACATGCAATGAGAAGAGGGGGCATTGAAAATATTATAACAACAGGAAAAATAGAAGGAAGAAGATCAAGAGGAAGACCAAGAGAAATGATACTGGACAGTCTGACGGGATGGTGTGAGAGGAGATCACCAACTGAACTGATGGCCTGCATGAAGGATCGTGTACTCTGGAGAAGCATAATAGCCAACGCCTGTCGGCACGGCACCTGGTGATGATGATGATGATGATGATGATGGTGATGGTGGTGGTGGTGGTTTTTAATAAAGTTTCTGCAATATTATGGATGGCTGTAAAAATAAGGGTTACTGTTAAAGTACTGCTTATAATAGTTATGACAGGTCAAATGTCTTGTCTTGTCTTGACTTTCCCTGGAAGTACATGCTGATGTTCTCTGCAGCCGATGCTGTGAAGGTCTTGAGGCGCAGCATCGTATCAGCTTGAGAACGGGTTATGGCGGATATTTTTTTTTCAGTCCTTGATTGGAGCTTAAACGCAAGCAGTGTGCAATACTTCTTTAGCAGACTCGACCACTATGGGGACTATGGTGACCCCCTTGCCTCGTTAGCCAGGGTAGGCCTATTACTCGGAGTACCAAAGGAAATATGGGACAGGGGCTTGGTCAGCTATGAGTCGCTACCTGCCAAAACGGACATCATCATCTCATGATAGTCCGGACAACAACAATGATGTTAGAAAAAAAAACAAAACAAGAATATTGATGGTGCTTATTATTACATCAGTGACGATGATAACAGTAATAATAATAAGAAGAACAATAACGACAATAACACAATGTTAAAACGTAGACGAAAGTTGAAATATCTTAAGAGAAGTCCAACATAAGTTTAGGAAAACGTTTGCCGAGTATTCTCGTTCCCTACATCAGTTCTCGCGAGAACAAAGATACAGATCTGGGATGAAGACGGAAGAGTGAGGCGAAGAGCGATTGGGTTTCCGGTAAATCTAAGATTCAGGGTCTTTTTCATCTTTCCTTCTAGCAGTGGGGGCCACCTTGAGGCTGAAGATAAGGAGGCTAAACAATACTTTGTGAATTCTGGTTTTGTGATTCATCCCGTTGCGTGATACTTAACGTGAATATGAAACCATGTTTGGTGCAAACTGGGGTCATGTGACCACAATGACTCATCGAGGCTAGAAGGGGCGTTAGACAAGATGGTAACTTGATAATATGTTTATTTCTTGATGATTATGTTGCATGAGAAAGAAAGAAAGAAAGAAATGAATGAATGAAAGAAAGAACAAAAGAAAGAAGGAAAGAAAGAATGAATGAAAGAAAGAAAAAAAAGAAAGAAGGAAGGAAGGGAATAAAGAAAGAAAGAAAGAAAGAAAAGAAAGAAAGAAATGAATGGAAGAAAGAAAGAAAAAACGGGGAAGTGGATGGATGGATCGAAGGAAGTAAGGAAAAATTTCAGTGAAAAAAAAAGAATGAAGGAAAGTATAAAAGTTTGTGACAATGTGTTTTTAAAATACAAATTTGATTCGCACAAAATAAACAAACAGGGCCAGATTTGGGCCCACGCAACAGATCTTGCCCGCGTCGAGCCCTAGGTGACCCAAGCTGAAGAAATTTCAGGTTTTTTTTTTTTTAAACATAAGTAAGAAAATTTAACAATGTTTTAGTTCATTTATATTGTTCATTATTATTGTTATTATTGAATGTTCTATTATCATCACATCTCACCTTGGTACATCACACGTCGAAGTTTCACATACATGGCAATAGAAGATTTCTCATGAACATTTCACTGATTCATTTTAATTTGACAAATAATATCAATATGATCAATACGTATAGCTGATAACTTCACTTGTAATAATAGGCATAGGCAAGATTATACACATTTCATTATTTTCATCATAGTAGCACGAAATCTCACAAAATCACAATATCAAAATTCTCATAATTCTACAAGCAGTATTTAAGCAGCGTTCACAATATTCAGTAATACAAAAGCTCTTGGTAACAATTACTGTACGATCTCTTGCTACACTAGTTCAATCTAACACTATGTCTCTATCTCTACATTTCTCTTGCTGAATGCCTCTTCCCCTCCTCTCTGCGTCTCCTCTCTCTCCTCCTCTATCAGAACCCCTATCTGCTCTTCGCCCGCTCTTTTTTTTTTCCACCTGTCTACCTCTCCTTTTATATTCGTAAATTCCGTTCCATAGACCACGCCTCCAATTGTTGTATCGGTCATTGGGTCATCCTTTGTTGCCCAAAACCAGTCGCAACTAGCGTCCTAGAGCCACACCCCTATACACGTTAGTCGCTTTCATCTCCGTCTGTCCAATTGTTACCTCCAATTAAACAAGTCCACCATCTCTTTCATGTTACCTGCTTCGGGACCTAGTCCGTTCTCTGTTCAGTCTTTGATCTACTGGTCAATTGTTCCCCCTGGGCTACTGCATGTGCGCACCTATCTTATTATACAAGTGTGGTCGATACGGTTTTACCTTTGATCAGGTCTTTGAAGTACCGAGTATCCGTTCCTCGCTCCTCTAACTATAACTTCTCTGCCCCCCAATACATTCTTTATTCCTGATCATGTCACTAATAATAATAATAATAATAATAATAACTATAATCATTACTTACAAGGCTATGCTACATACCTCCCCTCGTTTAAGTCATATTGTTAACATTATGACTCAAAAAAAAAAAACTAGCAAAGTGCCTTGTAAGTAATGAGCTACCAAAATGTATTTCCATGTGGAATGTGGACCACAGTACCAACAAAAATCACTTTGCTGTCACCTCCCCTTGTTTAAGTCAGAATGTTAACGGTACCGACTACATCTCCATAAACATGGTAACCATATTCTGTCAATATACCATTCATAATTATCATAAGAAGAAAACATGTATCACCATATTTGTATCTTGTTCAAAAAAATTTCCAGTAAGACATTAATTCATGTCTGCTCTTCTACATCAAAATGATGTCTCATACACACTCAAGAAAAAGAAAAGCATACATTCTTTCAAATGACCAAAAATACTGTCATTACATTTGAGGCCCAACCTCAAAACGAATCACTTTATTGCCCTTATGATGAATTTTCACTCGACAAACCTCCCGTTTCTCATCATCAGTGGCAACCATAGGATATCTCATACACATTCCCTGATACATACTCAGTGTGAAATGTGATGTACTGGTTCCTGAAAGACCAGAATACTCCCATCGTATTCTCACGAAATTTGTTCCACTGACTTCAATTATTTTACCCCCCAAGTACTCCTCTATCATGATAACTCTTGGGTCTCCATCCCTCTATGCCAACCATTTTTAGTGGTGAGGGTATCCTCGTATTGATAATCACAACACAACCTTCTCGGTTCCACTAAACAATCTGGCAACACCCAAACATCTCACCCTACTCTTCTTGATAAGTTTGTTTCCATATCTCAAAAAAATGTGTAGGCACTTCATTCATCATACAAAAATATGCAATATTACATTATTATTCACCATACAAAAGATACATAGAGTGTTATACTACTAACACTCTCAATTTCTGAGCATTTCATCATTAAAAATACCCTAGTAGCAATGCAAAAAATTACATCATCAATGCGAGCCATATTAGTCTCGTCTCATAAACATAAAAAAATTAAGCCACATTATCCTCAAGATATGTATACCTGTATGTACATCAGTTTGAAACCTTTGCATCCCAACAAAAATGTAGCAAACTCGTAGTTGTGCTCCCGTCAACCTAGCAGCATTTATAAGATGTAAAGTTAATAAACCTTATGATAAATTAAAAGAAAGCACCGTCCTCTTGAATCCTCACATCAGTAAAAAGAATAGTAATGATCATTTTACTCTGTCGTTTCATCTTTGTTATATTTCTTATTCTGAAATTTCATCTGTTCAGTACATTTCTCGTTTTTCTTAAAGTGGCCATAGCTCTGAATAAGCAAAATCATTTAGCATACGATCTATTGTAGCTATGATAAACTTTTCCCTCATTTGTATGTTTGCTATTGCTGATTCTTTATAAATTTTTAACAAAATCTGTTGAGTGGTCATGTCTGGCGTAGTCTTATATATAAATCTTCTCACTACTCTAATGATGTCTACGTCATCTGGGATATACGTATCTCTTTTCTGCACTAAATTACAATTTTGTACCCTGTGATTTTTTCTATGAACAGAATTATTTACCTGTTCTCGGTGCACAACCTTTCCATTGAACTGACTGGATTTTTCTGGTATCTTATGTGTTCTAATATCATGACCTATACTTCTCTTCATTAATTGCTGTTTTACTGCTTCCACCCTTCTTACTGGTCGTTTATTGGGTTTTGTCTTTATGTGTTTATTATTGTCTCGCTCAGCTGTATTTAGGTTCCTCACTGCCTGTATCTGTGAACTAGTATTAGGTTGATGTTTCCATATGTGTGACCATCTGGTTAACGCCGGATCATGGTCAATGAGATCCTTCAATGCATCTTCTATGTATATCTGTCCATATTTGTTATCTAATGCGGGATAGCCCACGCGTACATCATTAATTATTTCATTCTTCGTCGTGTGTGATTGGGACCTACTGGCATAATTTAGGATATCTTTCATAAATGTTTTAAGTTCATCTTCATCTGGGATATCATCATCATCATCTGATGTCAGCCTATCATCAGTCATATTAATATCAGTGACAGCACCTATTGTATAACCTTGTGAGCCCTCTGTACTATCTAGTATTCTCTGACTATTGTTGCAGTCTCTTACATGATCCTCTTTCAAATCAATACTCGTCTCTGACATACATGTATAACTATCTCTTAAATACTACATCTACCGTATTTGTTTCTTCATCCTTGGTCAGACAAGACTGCGTAGCTACGTCCTTTAACACGATCCTGTCTGTTTCTATGGTAATATCACATGTTTCTGTGGGTAAAGTGTTTGTGGCTACATCACTCTTTCTTACCAAACAATCTTCGCTCACTCCCACACCTACATTAACCATTGTGCGAGCTAATCTGCCTAGGTCTGTGTCTGTTGACCTGTCTTTTCTGTCCTTAACTGTCTGGCTACCAGCCTCGACTAATTCTATCCTAGTTTTATTCCTCTTCGTCTCATATTTATGCCAATCGTTTCGTTTAAAAGAGTTGTGCTGGTAGCTGTCTCTAAACCTTGTGTCGTTGTAGGCTGGTTGTCTAGTTTTATAACTCATGTTTTGATATTTGTTTCTAATTCCAACTCTCTCATTTCTATAACCAGAGTTCTGTGTCTGTCTAACGTCTGTTCTAGGATAAAAATTGTAATGTGGTCTCATATTTCTTTCCTGTCTCAACTCTCTACCTAATCTAGATACTTCTCTCCTCAAATATCTGACCTCCCATTTCAGTATGTCTAGTTCTGGTGTTTCTGTCATTTTCTCTAATACTATCTCTGAACAAAAATCTCTGTATTCTTCACACTATATGAAATATTTGGTGAAAATACAATAATTTCTAGTAAAAAAAATATTCTAACACAGCAATATAAATCAAACCAACGTACACTGCAATTTCAACAACAATCAAACTAATACCTAACTATCTCCTGTTCCTCTGTCGCTGATGTTGTTGTTCCTCGTGAATGTCTCTTTAATGTTCTCTAATTAACACTGTTAAACAATTGTTCTTCGCGTATGTCACATCAGTTCAACACAGTCTTGCACGTGATCGCTAGTAGTCAATACTTCTCATTGTGGCCGCTTATACGCCAGGTCGTCTCCTCCCAAATGTCGGGAATAGGCACGGGCACCAGTTTAACAATGTTTTCTATTTATATTGTTCCTTTATGTGTTTATTATTGAATGTTCTATTATCATCACATCTCACCTTGGTACATCACACGTCGAAGTTTCACATACATGGCAATAGAAGATTTCTCATGAACATTTCACTGATTCATTTTAATTTGACAAATAATATCAATATGATCAATACGTATAGCTGATAACTTCACTTGTAATAATAGGCATAGGCAAGATTATACACATTTCATTATTTTCATCATAGTAGCACGAAATCTCACAAAATCACAATATCAAAATTCTCATAATTCTACAAGCAGTATTTAAGCAGCGTTCACAATATTCAGTAATACAAAAGCTCTTGGTAACAATTACTGTACGATCTCTTGCTACACTAGTTCAATCTAACACTATGTCTCTATCTCTACATTTCTCTTGCTGAATGCCTCTTCCCCTCCTCTCTGCGTCTCCTCTCTCTCCTCCTCTATCAGAACCCCTATCTGCTCTTCGCCCGCTCTTTTTTTTTTCCACCTGTCTACCTCTCCTTTTATATTCGTAAATTCCGTTCCATAGACCACGCCTCCAATTGTTGTATCGGTCATTGGGTCATTGGGTCATCCTTTGTTGCCCAAAACCAGTCGCAACTAGAGTCCTAGAGCCACACCCCTATACACGTTAGTCGCTTTCATCTCCGTCTGTCCAATTGTTACCTCCAATTAAACAAGTCCACCATCTCTTTCATGTTACCTGCTTCGGGACCTAGTCCGTTCTCTGTTCAGTCTTTGATCTACTGGTCAATTGTTCCCCCTGGGCTACTGCATGTGCGCGCGAAGTCGCACCTCTAGAACTGGACCACTCTCACGATCTATCAGATCTATCGATACGGTTTTACCTTTGATCAGGTCTTTGAAGTACCGAGTATCCGTTCCTCGCTCCTCTAACTATAACTTCTCTGCCCCCCAATACATTCTTTATTCCTGATCATGTCACTAATAATAATAATAATAATAATAATAATAATATAATAATAATAACTATACTCATTACTTACAAGGCTATGCTACAAAAAGAACAAAACCTGCCGGAACCTGTGTTAAGTTCTTCACTCCTCCTTCCCTCACTTCTCCTGTATTAAGTTCTTCACTCCTCCTTCCCTCACTTCTCCTGTATTAAGTTCTTCACTCCTTCTTCCCTCACTTCTCCTGTATTAAGTTCTTCACTCCTCCTTCCCTCACTTCTCCTGTATTAAGTTCTTCACTCCTCCTTCCCTCACTTCTCCTGTATTAAGTTCTTCACTCCTCCTTCCCTCACTTCTCCTGTATTAAGTTCTTCACTCCTCCTTCCCTCACTTCTCCTGTATTAAGTTCTTCACTCCTCCTTCCCTCACTTTTCCTGTATTAAGTTCTTCACTCCTCCTTCCCTCACTTCTCCTGTATTAAGTTCTTCACTCTTCCTTCCCTCATTTCTCCTGTATTAAGTTCTTCACTCCTCCTTTCCTCACTTCTCCTGTGTTAAATTCTTCACTCCTCCTTCCCTCACTTCACCTGAGTGGTTTTCTCCCCTTGTTTTCTAACATGACCGCACACAACAAACACGAGATTTGACCACTCTTGAAGTTCTGGCATCATTTCAGTGTCCAGCCCGTCTAAGACACTGATTCTCATTTGGTGGTCCATGGGCAGACCCTACCCTAGGGGTATCCATAAAAACTCTAAGGTCCTCTATTTTCACTGTGAAAAGTTTAACAACCGATACTTCGGCGAATCCTGTGTGAAGGTTAGAACTCCCCCCCCCCCCCCCCCCCACATTTAAAAGAATTGAACCAGATGTGGATGCGATTGTTCGGAATGAAAAGAGGCCATGATTTCTCTCACCATATTTAGGTTGGTTAGCTGTCTCACACATTTCATATCCTGTTTATTTGTCAGAACAAGTAGGAATGTTAATTTCTGTATATTTTTTTCTTCACTGCATTATTGTCATTTTGAAAAGTTAACAAGTTTGTTCTGTGTTTTTTTAGTGTAGTGTAACGTTTACTCGTTAAAGGTTGCCCACATTTTCTGAAAAAAAATATTTTACATTTAAAGTACATAACTACCATATATATGTAAAACTCTGAGGGTCCATGACCTTTAATTAAATGAGAACCACTGGACTGAGACATCAGAGAATAAACTAAACATTAGTGTCTGCCATCCCGGATATGTAGGCATGGAGGAATGACCACTGGACTAAGATTAAAGAATGTGCAAAGGCTGACCAAAAGATTAAATTACACACCAGGTTATTTTTTTCTCTGTCCTGTGCTGTCAGCTGATACCAGACACTGCAGTGTACCGCCACAGCAAAACAGGAACTTATGATGATCGAGCTTACAGTGCCATAAGAAACAGGAACTTATGATGATCGAGCTTACAGTGCCATAAGAAACAGGAACTTATAATTATCGAGCTTACAGTGCCATAAGAAACAGGAACTTATAATTATCGAGCTTACAGTGCCATAAAAAAACAGGAATTAGAGGAGCAGCATTTATTCAAAAGTTAGAAGTACAATGATCTGGTCAAGCAACTTAGGCAGGGGGCAGGAGTCAAGACAAAAGTGATAGCTGGAGGAGCAAGAGGATTCGTAGCAACATCAGCATACGACCTATGTAAGCAACTGGGCATAAAGGGACAAGCAAGAGCAAGGGCATTGAAAAGCCTTTCAGAAACAACAGAAAAGGCCTCATGCTGGCTGTGGAACATGTGAAACAAGCATTGAGAACTTTTATAGTTTCGTTTGTTACAACCAATACCGACCCTTCTTGGCTGAGTGGCTAAGATGCACTTAGAAATGCAGTGCCACTTGGAAGATCTTGGGCACCTTAGAGCGTCAGGAGTTTAACAGGGCTGAAACACTTGTCAGAGGGGTTGGAAGGAGAATACTTTCTCTGATGATCTGAAGGAGTTGTGCTGCCGTTCTGTACTCTACAGTAGAGAGTTTCCTGCAGGATACAAATAGTTTACTGACCAGTTCGACTAACCTCTTAAGTACTGTCACACCAGGATTGAATTACTAGTTTGAAATACCACTGGACACTGGATACTGGACACGACCTAGCTCTGTTTCTGGCCTACGGGAGCTGCCACTTGGGACATCCCCCATAAGTGCTCTGCATTCACCATCAGGATGTCCTTTAGTGTTTTGGCTGATATAATACCAGTTCTTCGCTGGTTGTAAATGGCTCTTGTTCTAGCGCACATCTGGGATTTGCTTCCACTTTCTCCGAGGACACGAAATCCACTGAGGCGGGCGCGGTATTCACTTCTGAGGAAGGTTTGTTGCCCAGATTCTTCTATTTGCTGCTTAGAAGACAACATGCCTTGTTTGTCCAAACTGATGCTTCCTAGTGGGTTAGCCCCTTGCTGCTAGTTCATCAGCTTTTTCGTTGCCAACAAAGCTGGAGTGCCCCGGGCAGTATATCCATGAATGTTGTGGATTACCGTTTAGAATATTACGTCCAGCCACTCACTTCACATGCTGCAGTGTTTCTGTATTTCTTAACAGACTTCGAGAGTCTGTCATGATTATAGTTCGTTGTACTTTCTGGGTCTTCAGCCATTTCAAGACTGATTTCAATATACCTGGGCATCGGGAACTAGTTTGGAATACCTAACATTAATCAGACCACCGAAGCCTCGGTGTGGAAGTAAGTGCGTTTGCTTGCCGATCCAGAAGGTCTCTGGTTCGAATTCCGCTCGGACCAGCCAGCATTGGGGTCAACCAAGTCTCCAACAAATGGGTCACCAGGAGCTTCCATGGGAAAACAAAAACAGCGATGACAGGCGCTGACATCTCTACTTCAAATGCTGTAGGAGACTAGACATGTGAAGGCACTAACACTCCACACCCCTACTACGGCATGTAAATGTCACAGGACACATATGAACATGCAAACAACCGGACGCACAATGTATTGGTATGCCAATGCAGCTCAGATTCAAACAAAAAATTCATGTTGAAAATCAGCCCGAAAATGCGCAAACTGAACATTTCCCAGACGTGTTTTTTCCCTGGAGTTGAAGAGAAAACGTCATTTGTGAGAGAAGCTTAAACTTTAACATTCAGCGCCAAAAACATAAGCACGTGTCTCTTTTTTGGCGCCAAAATAACCAGAAACAAATCCCAGCTTTCCATGATGTGTTAAGTGCGTGTGTATATAACCAGGCTCTGGTGTGTGAAAGGAAAACTGGAACTTTAAAACAAACATTTGATTACTTTTTTGGAGTAATGTGCTACACTGATGTCATTCAAAACTTGGCGATTTTTTTATGAAATGTCACTCAATATGAGCACAGAAAAGACAAAAAGAGGGGGGGGGGTATGTGACTTTCAGTAAGTTCCCAAACAGAGAGGGGGAAAACTTTGGAGTAGTAGTAGTAGTAGTAGTAGTAGCAGCAGCAGTAGTAGTAGTATAAATAGCAGCAGTAGTAGTAATAGTGTAGTGGTAACAGCAGTAGTAAAAGTAGTACTAGCAGTACTATTAGTAGTAGTAGTAGTAGTAGCAGTAGTAATAGCAGGAGTAGTAGTAGTAGTATAAATAGCAGCAGCAGCAGCAGTAATAGTGTAGTGGTAACAGCAGTAGTAAAAGTAGTACTAGCAGTACTATTAGTAGTAGTAGTAGTAGCAGCAGCAGCAGTAGTAGTAATATAGTAGTAGAATTAGAAGTAGTAGTAGTAGTAACAATAGTAGCATTGGTAGTAATATGAGGAGGAGGAGGAGAATACGAACTAGCAATCGCAGGAACAGTAGTAGAATGATAGATAGAAAACCTTACTACAGTTCAAGGACGAGTCTCCACTTGAATCTTCATCTCCTCTGTCTGGACCCCCTCTCAGTCTGCACTTCCTCTCAGTCTGGACCTCCTCTCAGTCTGGACCTCCTCTCTGTCTGGACCCCCTCTGTCTGGACCTCCTCTCAGTCTGGACCCCCTCTGTCTGGACCTCCTCTCAGTCTGCACTTCCTCTGTCTGGACCTCCTCAGTCTGCACCTCCTCTCAGTCTGGACCTCCGAAAAGATCTGGAAAGTACCACACTAGCTACTCTCTTTCACTTGAGGACACTTTTTTTGAAACAGAAGACGGTAGTGAGTTCTGAGTGTAATCTACTACAATAATTACTGTGTAACCATTTCTCGGGTTACGAACGTTCTGTTTTACGAATTTCTGCTTCGATTTACGTATATGCCCAAACAATGGCAGCTATTTTGGTGTAAGTAAAACTGCCCATAAATGCGAGAGGATATCCAAGGGCTGTCAGAGAGAGATATCTGAAATCTTTATCAATCGCTAACCTTTTGTTTAGTTCCCCTTTTGGAAAAAAAAAAAGTTAGAAGACCAGATTCTAACAAGATGTACTTCCCATGTCCTAGATAAAGCCGTATCTCGGGTATAAAGCTAGCCTCTTCTACAAGTTATAAACTTCCTTTTAACTTCTTTCTGCCGAAATTTCTCAAGAAAATCTGCTCTGACACAGCGTGGAAAATAATTCGGGAGTGAAAGAGTTAATTAATACACCTTTTTCTAAGGATCTTTCAGGGTCTGTTTTCTTGCAGATTTTGTCACGGTCTTGTGGATCTCATTATCAGACCCACTTAAACCTTTCTACTCCAGATAAAATCTTGAGCTCCAGGCATGCATTCTTATCATGCAACACCTGGTTTTACGCCGTCGTCTTAACATACTGATTGACAGGGGGAGTATGGACTTATAGAAAACATTAGAGATATTTTAGAGTAAGGTAAATCATCGCAGAGACAAGTAGATATACAGTAAAGTAGATATACTGTAAATGAATATATGCCGCAAAGTAAATTTTTCATGCTGTGATTTGATAAAGCGTAAAGTAAAGTAACCATAAAGTAAGATTTACCATGAAATGAATTAGATGTACCGTCGAGTGAATCATACACAGAGTAAGGTGAAGTAAAGCAGATAAAACGTGAAGTGAAGTAGTAAAAGTGTAAAGTAATATATAGGTATAACGTAAAGTAATGAAAGCAAAAGTAGTGTAGGTATAGCGTAAAGTAGCAAAAGCTAAAGTAGTGTAGGTGAAAAGTTTTAAAGTAATATTGGTATATAGTAAAGGATAAGAAATACAGGTAATGTAGGTATAGAGTAAAGAAGCGGAGGTATAAAGTAATGTAAGTATAGAGTAAAGGAGCAGAAGTATAAAGTAATATAGGTATAAAGTAAAGGAGTAAATATAGGTATAAAGTAAAGGAGCAGAAATCTAAAGTAATCTAGCTGTGGGGTAAAGTAATCTAGCTGTGGGGTAAAGTAATCTAGCTGTGGGGTAAAGTAATCTAGGTATAGCGTAAAATAAAGTAAAGCAACACAAGAGTAAAGTTAATGTAGGTATAACGTAACGCAAAGATCAGGCTGCAGGCAAGCTGTAGACGACGAGACAGAAGAAAGATTTGTGACATCGTGCGTTTAACGTTGCCTGGATTGTGTGATAGACATCAGTAGTCCTGGCCCCAGGATTGTCACAACATCAGCCTGACAAGACTTAAGGCGCAGAATGAAACATGCCGTAGCAACGCAAGCTTGACAAGAGCCTAGCGTTCTCTGTACCGACCTGCATACTAAGATGATCAGCAATAGCCGAGGTCCAGTATAAATTCACTGTCTTACAGTCGATCGAGTTACGGCCGTTCATACTCAACGGCATACCAAAAAAGGTTTTGAAAGGTTTTTTTTCTGCCAGCTCGGTTCGTCCCTCACCGTACAAGCTTTTGAAATGGCCGATATCGCTTCTGCATCCGCTACAGCTACAGCCACCCTAATGATGGTCCGCTTTACTTTCCAACCAGAGGTGGATCTGGAGAACGGGGGAATCCACAGTCAGGGAACCCTGCTTTTCACCGTCAGTGGACAAGAGCTGTCCAGAATGACCTACTCCTTAATGTCCAGCATGATCGCTGGTCCGTTTGGAGTGGGAGCAGGCGGAATCTCGAAATTATATCGCTTCGAGGACAAAACGAGGTGGTACGCCACTCTAACGGCGGCGGCCCACATAACGCATTTTGCGCGGCTCCATGGACGGGTTTTCGAAGCGGACAACCCGAAAATTAAAATTACTTGTGAACACCTGGAGAAGGAACACCAGAAAGGTACCCTCCATTGGGTCCCTACCACACTGAAACCCGCAGCAGTGAAGAGGATGCTGGAGCAGCTGACGGGAGACCCAGACGTGGAGGCATACCCGGTTCAGGCAGCCGGGGACAAGTGGGTCTTCACATTTAAACCGGGGAAATCGATCCCCTATTATGTCGAAGCTGACATGGGACAAGACAAGCCACATAAGATGTGGATACAGTTGGCAGGGCGGAGGACACCCTGCCCGAGGTGCGGTCTAGACGACCACTGGGCCAGCAAATGCCCACAGAAAAATAAAAAAATTCCAGGTTGAGAGGAAAATACCTGGAGAACAGCCACGCAGGCAGGACCAAGGACCCGCCCCGGAGACACCAGAGAAGCACTGGTTAACTGCCGACGGCTTCACCATGGCCGACAAAAGGAAAGGCAAAAGAGCCCGGTGTGAGACGCTCAGCCCGGAGCTCACGGCGCCACCAACCCCTGAGCCCAGGGTAGAAAAAGATTTTACAGACGAGGAAGAAGAGGAGACTGACGACCTCCAACCCCGAAGCCCGCTGCCCTGGGTGGACACACAAGACAACACTGCCAAGCGACAACCAACAGCCACAAGAAATCACCTTCCCTGGGCAGACACAACCTGCGACACCGACGCAACAAACTGCACGAGACAACCCACAGTCGGGACAAGAAACAAGCAAGACACAAGGTACCAGTAAATAAGATCCTTTTTTTTCAAAAAAACACCATAACACAAATCAATAATTTGTTCTAACATAACAGTGTAAATTGTTCACCTTCTCGTTAATTAGGAATGGACGGAGAAATCAAAGTTCTAAGTATTAACATTAGAGGCTTGCGCACAAAACTACAGCAAATAGTCTCTTTCACACATTCACACAAACCAGATTTCATCATGATCCAGGAAACAAATATACATACAGACATGCACGCAGCACAAATCACAACACAGCTAGGCTTTAGACATTCATGTTTTAGCTTAGCCATTCAGACAGGAGGATCAGGAGTAGCAATACTACAGACATCAGACAGGTGGGAGGTACTTAGGACAAATAGAGATAGCAGAGGGAGAATAGCGATATGTGAGGTTAGGAGCAACTCACATACATACACTATAGTTAACATACATGCACCACCCAACCGCAGTCACCAGTCCAACTTCTACGAAGACTTAGAATCTCTGCTCAGCCACAGATACAGAGGACACAACATTATATTAGGAGGAGATTTCAATAGTGTAACATCAGATTTAGACATCATAGGAGGTTTAACTAACACCAACACATATGACAGGCGCGAGATAATTTCTTTGCAAGACATAATAGACACGCATGGATTAGTAGATACATACAGGCACACACACCCTCAAGGCAGAGAGATCACTCACAGGAAGGATGCATACAGCAGAGGATATAGGTTGGACAGAATCTACACACCAGGCACATGCCACATAGCACAAGTCAGACATATCCCTAGTGCATTAGCCTTCACAGACCACAAAGCAGTCGTAGCAACAGTTAACACAATACCTACAGTCACACCCTTAAAACGATCACCACACTGGAAATTTAATAACACACTCCTCCAAAACAAACAATTAGTTGAAAACGTGACACAACTGATACACACTTTCACGAATAACATACCCACACACAACATCCAACAGCACTGGGAAGCGTTAAAACATGCAATTAGAGACAAAGCACAAACACTCTCAACACAGATACACAGAGAAAGGCTGAGACAAGAAAAAATACTAGAAGAAGCAATCAAACTAACAAAACAGATGGACAAAAACTCACCACATTTACTCACACTACAAGAAGAACTGGATAAACACAGACAACACAGATTTCAAGGCGCACTTCTAAGAACAAGACTCAATACCATCACACAAGAAATACCTACCAAACAGTACTTGAGCATAGAACAAAACATACAACGAAGCAGACAGATAAGAGAAGTAATAGACGCCACAGGGAACAAACAAACAGATAGTACAAACGTAGTACAGACCATTAGAGAATACTACAAAAAACTGTACACAGAGGAAGAAACACAAGCACACATACAGGACAAATACATGCAGTACACTAAACAACTCACGGACTCAGACAAGCAAACATTAGACACACCACTAACACTAGACAACCTGACGCAGGCACTACAAGCAATGCAAGAAAACAAGTCACCAGGGCCAGACGGCCTCACAGCAGAATTCTACAAACATTTCTTCCCACTTTTAGGTCCTCTTCTCTTACAAGTATTCACAGAGACCTTCCAAAACAAACAACTCCCACCCAGTCTAAACCTATCATACATCACCCTCATACCCAAAGATAGCGCAGACAAAACACAACTCAAAAACTACAAGCCCATATCTCTGCTAAACGTAGACTACAAGATCCTCACAAAAGCGGTTACAAACAAGCTCAAACCACTTATACACAAACTCATACACGAAGACCAACAATGCAGCATAGAGAACAGAAACATACACCAACACACACACTTCATACGAGACGTCATATACTACGCACACCAGAAGAACTGCCAGTCGTCAGTTCTCTCATTAGATCAGGAGAAAGCATTCGATAGAGTGTCACACAGATACCTACACAAGACACTACTCCACTGCAACATAGGGGACTACTTCAGAGGATGGATTCACATTCTCTACTCAAAACCTGAGAGCAAAGTCTTAGTAAACCATACGCTTACAGAGACTTTCAGGCTAACAAGATCAGTGAGACAGGGCTGCCCCCTCTCTCCTTTACTGTACATACTCACTCTAGAACCACTTCTAGAGAAAATCAGACAAGACACAACAATACAGGGAACTTTCGTACCTGGCAGAGGAGAGAGAAAGTTGCTCGCTTGTGCGGACGACACGATCTTCCTCCCAACAACAGACAGGTCAATAACCCACATTTTAGACACCTTCACAGAATTCGGTGAAGGCAGCGGAGCGAAACTCAACATACACAAATCTAACATCATGGGAATAGGCAAATGGCGAGATAAAAGAGATTTCCCTCTTCGTCTCAAACGCACAGACAGCATCCGCCTGTACGGCATTACTTTCCCATCACACCCCGACACAATACACAAACCCACATGGGACAACCTCATAAGAAAAATTACAAACATGTTACAACGATACAAATACAAAACAGCAACAATTTTTGGAAGAAGCGTCATAGTAAGCACATACATAATACCAAAAATAATATACACCGCCACAGTACTAGACCCTCCGCAGCAGACAATCAAAGAAATAAACAATAAATCAGAAACTTTATCTTTATAAACACCGTTCACAAAATACAACGTAAAACCCTCATGCAAGACAAAATACATGGAGGGATTGCCTTGCAAGACATACAGACAAAAATACGAGCACTCAGAATCAGCCATGTAGGCCGCATCATCAAACATCCAAACCAACACCCCCTAGCTCACTACTACATAGGACTGAGACTATCAAACTTAGTCCTACCAAACCAACACCCCCTAGCTCACTACTACATAGGACTGAGACTATCAAACTTAGTCCTACCAAACCAACACCCCCTAGCTCACTACTACATAGGACTGAGACTATCAAACTTAGTCCTACCAAACCAACACCCCCTAGCTCACTACTACATAGGACTGAGACTATCAAACTTAGTCCCACCAAACCAACACCCCCTAGCTCACTACTACATAGGACTGAGACTATCAAACTCAGTCCCACCAAACCAACACCCCCTAGCTCACTACTACATGGGACTGAGACTATCAAACTCAGTCCCACCAAACCAACACCCCCTAGCTCACTACTACATGGGACTGAGACTATCAAACTCAGTCCCACCAAACCAACACCCCCTAGCTCACTACTACATGGGACTGAGACTATCAAACTCAGTCCCACCAAACCAACACCCCCTAGCTCACTACTACATGGGACTGAGACTATCAAACTTAGTCCTACCAAACAACTCGCAGGCACACCACTTTGGCACACTACCACCCTTCTACAAAAACTGCATACAAGCAATTCAAGGATACGAGACGCTCATCCAATGCAAAACAAGCCATATATACAAACATTTGGTCAGAAACCAAGCACCACCATTACACCTTAGGATCAAAAGGGGACGCAGATATCCCATACTAGACTATACTGACACATTCCAAAACCTCCATCTCAAAAATATCACACCAAAAGCCAGAGAAATCACTTTCAGACTCATATACAACATGACGCCTACGACACGCAGAAAAACACAAAGAAACATTACACGATGTCAACTATGCAGGAGGAATGCATTAGAAACAGAAGAACACATTTTCTACGAATGCAAAACAGTAGCAACCACCGTAAGAACAATAAAGACCACAATAGAAACACACACGGCACAACAAGCAGACATCTACAAAGCCATAATGTTGAATACAATTCCTAAAACTCAGGCGGACATACACACCAAGTTAATAGCCCTGCTCGCAGAGTTTAGGTACTTGGTGTGGACGTGTAGAAACAGAGCTCGTTTTGATTTCTGCACGTTTAGTCCTGTCACGTTCTTGGGACTGTTTCAGCAAAGATGGGGCAAAATAATGGACTGACAGAGAGAGAGAGAAAGAGAGAGCAAGAGAGGATTAAATTTTAATTTAAAAATACATGTACATCCCATGACTGAAAGAGAAGGCCTTTGCCAAACAAGATGTACATCACCAGAGAGGAAGACAATGAGAGGAGAGAGGGAGAGAGAGCGAAAGAGAGAGAAAGAGTACACAGAAAATCTCACAAATTAGTAAATTTTTGCATATAAAAGAAAAAAAAAATTTCAAAAGGAAACAAAGAAAGGAAAACACAAAGGGTTAAAAAACCACACGGCTAAAAACAAGTACCACATGATGACAGCAACAACGGTCACTCGAAAGAGTTTTCCAAGTTGCACAGTGCAAGGTCTTGACAGATCAAATCACTGAGTCTGAAAAAAAAAAAAGTTAACGGCCGTTCATACTCACGGCATACCCACTTACGGTCATTCGTACTTACGGCCGTTCATAGCCACGGCATACCGAGTTAGCGGCCGTTCATACTCAACGGCATACCGAGTTAACGGCCGTTCATATTCACGGCATACCGACTTACGGCCATTCGTACTTACGGCCGAGGTCCCTTAAGACTGTTTGATGTATTGTGATTTATTGTTCTGTTTAATACATTTAAACCGTCATTGTTCTGTATGCACAGTAAATTCCAAACAAGGCAAGAGAAAGCGATGAGCAGGCACGCTATATCATTTGGTGAATACAAAATATGTGTATGTGCGTGTCACTGACAAATTCTTACAGTATGATTCATTATTTAAACGTTTTGTGATTAATTTCCACACAGTTACTGTGCTAATTTACATTCTGTTAGTATTTTAAAGTGATGGTAAACATGTCTGTTCGTCTTGTAACATGTGGTAATGAACTGTACTTAGTGTCTGAACTTTTACTATAACGGCCGACATACAGCCAAAACGGCTTACGGCCGGACCTCACGGTCAAAAATGCGGCCCGAAGTCGGCTCATGACTGTTATTTTTTTATTGTTTTTATCTGTATTTGTACGAATGCAATTTTCAGTGCTCCTGGCGAAGACATTTGCCGAAATATTTGATTGTTACTGTCTCTCATCTCCATGTATTCATCTTTTTTATTGCCCCTTGCCGTTTCTGCCTTTTTTCTTTCATTGTTTTTTTTTTTTTTTTTTAGAACTGAACCATATCTGTCTGTTTACCTTTACTACTGCGTGAACGCTCGGTAAATCACTCAGGTGGAAATCTCAGGTAGACGTAACACTCAGGTAACACTCAGGTTGATGCCGTGTTCACATTATCCTCCTGCTGGTCTGACCCACTTCTCTAGCGGTCACTATGTTCCTTCTTCATACAGTCACGCCGCGAACATCAAAGAAAACTTGTGTGCCAAAACAGACTCAGAGAATCTGAAATTTCCAAGCCCGAGTTTGGCCACTTGGTGTGGGTTCCCGCACTCTTCGCCATGTTGTATTCCCTCGAGTCTTGTTCGCAGGTAGCAACTGATAATTCTGCTGCGTTTGTATTTTTTTTTCTGTACAGTGTTGCAACGACCAGGCAAAGCCGTACCAACACATGAGCGTGTATCACAAAACGAAGATGAAGTGAAGAATTCACCTTGTTTCTGACATAATTAGACTCTCTTCTCCAGAACATCTCAAGACGCAATATTTTATGCTCGGTTTTCTTTTTCCACTCTCCTATCGTGAACGCGTCCACAGTCATCATCATCATCATCATGAGCTGTCTCCCCACGGAAGGTTGGCTGCAATGAATCTCCACTTACAACACTTTCAAGTTGTGAATTGTATATTTATGACTGAAGAAGATCCTCTTTGATCAACACATCACGAATTCCTGTGGTCTAGAATAGGTTTCACAGACATTACAACATTAGCTAGACCAACTCCGATGAAAAGTTCACTGAATTCATTTAATTCTGACAATTTAAGGTATCAGATTTATTGTTGACAACATCACTTGAAATGAGATGTAACAGGACATAAAATCCGTTAGTTTCGTCGTTGAAGCACATAATCATTGTTCACAGTATCAACTCTAGCATATTCTACATGCAGTACTTCAGCAATGTTCTCGACTTCAAAATACTCTACACGTGATACGAGGACAATTCTAGACGCTGTACTATATTAGATCCGCAACACGTGGTCAACTAATTCCTCGTCCGAAATCAGTTTACTCCAAGTTTCAAAAGTATCAGATCTTCTGCGTTCCTCACGCAGTACTAAATAATCACTTGAAACACATCTTCTGTCTGTCCTAAAACTGCTTCTCGTTCTAAACTGCTTTTACCAAGTATCTATTTTGTTCCACCTGTGTGTCCTCTGCTTCTCCGTGTGTGTCCTCTGCTTCTCCGTGTGTGTCCTCTGCTTCTCCGTGTGTGTCCTCTGCGTGTCTCATTGTGTTCTATCGACCTCTTTCTACTGTTCTTCTGTTCTTGTCTCCCCTATAAAACTGCATGTTTGGCTTATATGTCGTAAGTCAGTTGTCCAATAGGACACACCTCTACATCTTTCTAATTGGTCAAACCTACTGATTGGCCACTGATTGGATTTCGGGATGAGTCAGTCCACTCCCTTTTTCCAAGACTGTGTGCAAATTGCATCCTAAGTTTAGTAAACATGTCTATCTAATTGTTATTATTGTCTAAGTCCACTATCTCTTTCATGTCCTCTGTTTCAGGGATTAGTCCGCTCTCTACTTTTATTGTGTCCTTGCTTCTCATTGTGTCTTCCTCTGTACTATTGTTATCTGAGCAAATCCTCTTTGTCTATATTCATTGTCATCTTCTACTATTTCTAAGTATCTACTCTTCTGATTGTCCTGTTGTAATATTATGTCGCGGTAGTGTACCTCTCCCACCGGTTCTCACATCTTCCAACCTTCCTGATCTATTTTCTACGTATCAGTATTAATAATAATAACAACTTATAATAGAAATGCTAGTAGTAATCATAATATACCATTAATAGTAATAATACTATAATCATTACTTACAAGGCCATGCTACACATCGTGCTCTGTTTCTTGTCTTCATTGAGCGCTCGGCCAAGCTGGTCAATGTCCATCTCTTGATGTTGCTCACCCATCTGTGTCGCTGTCGGTCTCTTGTTCTCTTCTTTTCGATCTTATCTTCAAGAAGGGTCTTCAGTATCGTACTGTGCTTCTTGGCATGCCTAAAATATCTTAGCTGTCTTGTTTTTTTTTAAAAAATGATTTTCAGTATTTCAACGGCTCACAAGTCGAAACATCTGCCTGGCCCACATAAGGCATTGTGGGCGCGTACAGAAGAATATGGCTGGCCTTCGTGGGAAAGACAGAAACCGTACCTCGTATAACCCAAAGACAGCAATGAATTTACCAGAAGACCCCCCTCCCTGGAGCAGGGTCTGCTGTGGATACAAACAGGGATTTTACTTCTAGAGACTAGTGGCACGCTCAAAATCTGTCTCAAACTTCAGCCAATCCGATTCCAGCGCGTCTTCCTCGCTACTCTACTGACCAGGCATGCCTAAGTCTTGTTTGATTTCATAGTGGCTCGTCACGGTTCAGTGACTCCGGAGAACGCCATGCTGCTGCTGCTGCTGTAACTTTGTGACTCAAATCTCCAATTCACTGGCGTCAGTTGGTACTAATAAAACCATTTTAATCAGGAAACTCTCTGTCGTGAAGACAAAATGGTGAAAGGGTAAAAATCCCAGCTTCTGTGCCATTAAGGCACGTTGGAGATACAGTGTTAGGCCCCTACGTACCAAAACCTTAGGCACATGAAGGTCTGATGTGGTCAGTATCACGCCTGGCCGCATTTTCCTTCTTAGATTTTCTCTGGTACCCATTTTTAGAGGTTGGGTGGTACCTGGGGTCTTATTAGGTGTGGTGGCACCAGAGAAAATCCCCATTGCTGGGATTAGAACCCGTTACCACCGGGTTAGTAGACCAAGCGCTTAACCCCACCCACCAACCCGCTTTTGTTGTAGAGAGCGAAACAAAAAAAAACCCCAGCTCCTCAGATCATCAGAAGTTTTCTCTGTTCTCTCCCACCCCCACCCCCACACCTACCCCAGCCCAACTTTTGGCCCCGCAAACTTCCTGACGCTGTTTGGGAGGTGGGCCTCTCTGTCGTAATACGTCTATACGGTGGGTCTTAACGTGTCTTTGCTATGGGTCTTAACGTGTCTTGGCTGTGGGTCTTAATGCGTCTTGGCGATGTGTTTTAACATGTCTTAGCGATGTGTCTTCATGTGTCTTAGCTATGGGTCTTAACGTGTCTTGGCTATGGGTCTTAATGTGTCTTGGCGATGTGTCTTAACGTGTCTTAGCGATGTGTCTTAACGTGTCTTAGCGATGTGTCTTAACGTGTCTTAGCTATGGGTCTTAACGTGTCTTGGCGATGGGTCTTAACGTGTCTTGGCTATGGTCTTAACGTGTCTTTGCGATGTGTCTTAACCTGTCTTGGCGATGGGTCTTAACATGTCTTAGCGATATGTCTTAACGTGTCTTGGCGATGGATCTTAACGTGCCAGAGCGATGTGTCTTAACGTGTCTTGGCCGTGGGTTTTAACGTGTCTTAGCGATGTATCTTAACTGGTCTTGGCGATGTGTCTTAACGTGTCTTGGCGATGTGTCTTAACGTGTCTTTGCGATGTGTCTTAACGTGTCTTGGAGATGTGTCTTAACCTGTCTTGGAGATGTGTCTTAACGTGTCTTAGCGTGTCTTGGGTATGGTCTTAACGTGTCTTAGTGATGTGTCTTAACGTGTCTTTGCGATGTGTCTTAACGTGCCTTAGCGATGGGTCTTAACGTGTCTCGGCGATGTGTCTTAACCTGTCTTGACGATATGTCTTAACGTGTCTTGCCTATGTAGACAATGTAAAACGACATTCTGCGGCATTCTTATGGGATTGTCTAACACAGCGCCTGACAATATTAGAAGAAGAAGAAGAAGCTGCAGCAGGCCTATCGGTTTCGCTGATGTTTTAGTCCATGTTTTCGCTATACCTCCACATCGCTGCAGCATTTCCACGTTGTGAGTTATCTACCTTGCGGCTAATTATGGACTGGGTCGACACGCTGGGTTCTATTTATAACTTTATTTTTAAATAGAGGTTCACAGCGGTTCTCAGCCTGAAAGTGGGATACACGACCCAAAAAAAGTTGAGAACCGCTGCTTTAGCAGGGCTGGTGTCTGAAGATGGGAGTTTATTTTGAAGGTCATGACGTCAGCGACATCATAACCTGTCACTCAGCAGATTGTCAGACCATCTTCACCTTCCTTCCGCGCCTCGTATTACCGCAGTAATTTGAACAGCCCCAGAAACAAGTTCCAGGAACCGGTTCCACGAATACTT
Source organism: Achatina immaculata (assembly GCA_009760885.1). Classification (NCBI taxonomy): domain Eukaryota; kingdom Metazoa; phylum Mollusca; class Gastropoda; order Stylommatophora; family Achatinidae; genus Lissachatina; species Lissachatina immaculata. The sequence continues at coordinate 41,719,824 of CM019700.1, read as the reverse complement.
ACTACACGAGAACCGGAAAGTTTCGGCTCCTTGAGATAAAAGCAAGCCAAGTCGTGCTATGTGGCTTTAAAACCGCTGCAACAAACTGAACATAAACTTATTTATCTAGTTATAAATGAACTTTGTTCTAGCATAACCTGCCAGTAGAACTTTCCAGAACATTTTCTGCTTTTTTTTTATGGCAAAAATTGTCTTCCCGCCGTGGATGTTAGCAGTTGCCAGGAGACCGCGCCGCCCTGCACTTGTATAGAGAAACTTGCTCCGTGCCAAAGCTGAAAGCTAGAAAATATTTGTAAATGGTGGCTGCCAATGGTTTTTGTAATGGAGATTCCGTTCGTGAGTTTAGAGGAGCTCGCCTCTGGCAATCCGTTGGCGGGGAGATTCGCTGTGTCAGCATGTGAAGGTAAGCTTGCTGGGGCGAGAGTGATTGTTTTGGTGGGGCTGTTGCGTTGGCGTGCAGGATTTAGAGAACTGTGTGACTTACGTTGTTTAATTCTTAGACCGGTGGAGAGAGAGAATGATAAACATAGATGGGAAGAGATTCAAACATACAGACACACATATGTCAGATGGGAAGAGATTCAAACATACAGACACACATATAACAGACTCATGGTAGTATATTTGTATCATTTATTCCGGTATACATAGAGTTTAGTCTTGGATACGGTCGACAGCCAGAGAGACTAGATTAGACAGACATAAAAATAAAGAGAAGACAACCAGGTAGACCAGTCACATAAACCTAAGGCAACAAGAGAACAGAGGGAGATAGACAGGCATTCAGGCTCAAAGATAGACAGACAAAACAGTAGATAGACAGACAAGTCATCAGGTGCAAAGATAGACAAACAGTAAACATGCAGACAGGTAATCAGGTGCAAAGACAGACAAACAAAGACAGGCAGTTAATCAGGTGCAAAGATAGACAAATCATTAGACTGACAGGCAGACATAAACAAGGTTTCTAGACAAGCAAATACAAAGACAGACTGAAAAAGGACAGATACGTAACAGACAGAGAAAGACACTGTTTCAGAAGATGTAAAGAAACAGTTGGCAGGAAAGATGCAACAGACAGACCTAGAAAAACTGCAGCCAAACTTACAGCCGGAGAAGCAAACATTCATTTCATCCGTTGGTATCATTTTTGTCAATTACTCCGACCTGGTCAACTAAATTTTGTATTCTGGTAATCTTTATATTGTTAAAAATAGTTTAAAGAAATTTTTTTTTATGTTTGGGATCTAGTATATTTTTAGCGTTTATTAATTTTTTTTTTTTTTTGCAGTTAGCAGTTTGTTACTTTAATTAAAAAAACTTTTGTGTCTTCTCACGGAGCATATGCTATCAATCATCAACTATCTTGTCATTGATCATCAACTATCTTCTCATTGATCATCAACTATCTTCTCATTGATCAACAACTATCTTATCATTGATCATTAACTGTCTTATCACTGATCATCAACTATCTTGTCATTGATCATCAACCATTTGTCATTGATCATAAACCATCTTATCATTGATCATCAACTATCTTATCATTGATCATCAACTATCTTCTCATTGATCATCAACTATCTTCTCATTGATCAACAACTATCTTATCACTGATCATCAACTATCTTGTCATTGATCATCATCATTTCCCGTCATTCCTTTGGGAGTACAGACCACGGCTAAAGTTTCTCCGGTCTTCCCTGTTCTTGGATTCCTTCTCTACTTCCTTCCACGTCTCTCCCTTGTCTCTGAGCACTGATTTCCCTTCTCCTGGGTAGTAGTTCTGGACCTTTCTTGATTTCTATTTCCCTGGGGGGTACCATGTCAGGGGTGTGCCTTGTTATGCTGGTTCCAAGTTTCTTTGGTACTTAAATATTGTCACGGACTGTACGTTTAACACAATTTTTCCTAATTTGGCTTGTGAGTGGCGAAGTAGTTAGTGCATTGGTCCCTCATGATGGAGGTTGGTGGTTCGAATCTGGCAGGGGACGACCACAGTCACCCGGCTGTAGAACCGGTGAAGGAAAATAGATCAGGCATGACGCTAGCTACGTGACTTTTTACGAGTCAAGGAAAATGTGGACACTAACGCTAGATTCCCTGGGTGCTTCCATGACATAAGTTTACCTCTGCCCTTCTTCTTCTTCGTCTATCAGCTGATGTTCTTTGCAGCCGATGCGGTGAAGATATTGAGGCACAAGATTGTGTCGGATTGAGAGTAGATTATGGAAGCTTTTTTTTGTCCCTGATTGGAGCTAGAAAGCAAGGGATAAGAAATACTTCTTTAGCGGACTCCACCACCATGGGAACTATGACGATCGGTGCCCTGTTAGCCAGGAGAGGCCTGTTAATGAAGGTATCAAGGAGGAGATCGGACAGGGCCTTTGTCAGCTGCAAAAAGTAGGCTGGTTGGTGCCTTGAAACTTATATATGTGGTTGTCAGATGTTTCCTTCCCATTATTAAGTACATTCGTATATGGGACCCCAAACCGCACACTTCCAAGATATACCAACCTAGGTTCTAACACTTTCATCTATGCCCAGCTTTGCTACACTATGAAGTTTGCTTAATATGAAGAAATTAGACACATTAACACAACACATTTTCACATACATAAGTAACAACTCGTAAACTACATAATGATCAAGGCAAATAATAATCAATTTTAATCATAACATAAGAAAAACATATCACACACGACAAAACCACAACTGAGGACCACGAGAACTGTATGGACCACGAACAAGAACATACAACCAGAAAAGTGAGACACTACAAGAAATCAAACCAAATGACAAATCAACTTCTCACTATATGTGACTCTCATATTAATCATCTCTCTCTCTCTGAACCTTAAATGCCAGGGGCACATGGGGCTTCCGCAAGGGTTTTCCACAAATCCCTGTCCTTCGCCTTTTTTTCTGCTCTTGCCCAGGTGAGCCCTCTATTGCTCAACATCCTTTCTGTTGTTCTTCTCCATGTCTCTTTTGGTCTACCCTTACTTCTGTTCCCCTGTGGTGTCCATCTTAGTGCTATTTTTGGCATATTAATCATACATCTGCTTTAAAACTGGCCCTTCTTCACATAGAATGTCTCACTATGCTGTCTTGTGAACTTGGACTAATGTTCGGTAATTCTGTCTTCTACTCAACACAAAGCTACAACAGCTCGTGAGTTAGCAATATATATTACATATATCCATGCTAACTCATGACACATTATATTCAATTTGCGCGGTGCTAATATCACCACTTTCACAAAAACTCTCAAATGAAATATCAAAATATATGGAATACGACCCATGTGAACGAAACACTGTGAAATTATTTATGTATGACAGATGAACACTAGCAAAAAGTATAAGTGCGTATAACTTCAGTGAACATTCACATGAATACTTCTGACCACATACATGATGGGCACGTAACACATAACATAACAGATGGCAATGTCAAAACAAATGGAATCAATCAGATACATCAAGTAACGCAAATGAAGTCAAATAGTTATGGTTTTCATGATACACATATTTCAACTACTTCCATATTAACACCGAACATGTTTAATAGTTGCCATGAACTACGACTTCGTTACATAAAATAACAAGCAATACTTCTTCGTTACATAAAATAACAAGCAATACTTCTTCTAACACAACGTAATTTTAAATTCACATAAACCAACATTAGGCATACGACAACTTACACAACCTTGTGGACGGCACAGGAGAACGTCGCAGGAAACGATAAAACTAAATCTACAATGATCTATAAGACAATAACGGTTACATGCTCCCTCACTATAATCCTGGCCGTACCTTCCCACAAACAACGGACGAATTGATTGATCAATTACACATTCTAACTGGATAACACACAAGCCAGTCATATGCCCCAAAGTCACGAGGTGCTACTTTGACTTTTCCGGTCAAGGGCTCCGAAACCACCAAAGACAGCAACCTTCATGCGGCTGTGACTCTCCAGCCCTGACGATAACAAGTCAAATATGGATCTCTGATTGCCAAAACTGAAAGCGAATTCGCCCCCAAAGGAAATTGTTATAAATTTTATTATGAAAGTTAGAGAATGAAGCAGAGTATTCCAGCAGGAAGTAGCAACAAGAAGAGTATTGGATTTTTGCTTTTATTTTTGTTTATGTTTTGCTTTGTTTGATGAAAGATAGTTTTTTTTAAAAATAAATAAGTAACTAACGTGATTTGTGATAAACTTTGTTCTTTAAAGTTTTTAATGTTAAGGAACAATATTTATCATAAAAAATGCTGTCCGAATCATTCATCATAAAATCTGGAATGAGGCTAGGCTGTATACTATCTCCCTTACTATTCATAACATACATCGACAACATCTACAAAGAAGCTAAAAATTTCACCATGAAAACTTCACTACACATCCCATCTCCAGAAAATATGCTGATAAGCCCACAACACCTTTCAGGAAACATACCCAATAGACGGACCATAAATGAGCTACTTTTAGCTGGCCACCAAGTACTTTTAGCCACATTAGAAAAAGACCCACAACAGAACATGGATAACTTAGCAAGGGAATGTAAAACCTACAACATAAAGATAGTGCTGGAAAAACTGAAGTCGTGACCATAGCGAGAGAAGAAATCCCCAACATAAAATCTTACTGAACATTCAGCCTTTGAAACCAGTAACGCATTTCAAATATCTAGGTAGCTAGATATTTTCCTCTGGAAAAACCGATGTGAAAATTGAGAACAGATGCAATAAAGCGAATTAGGTCATTGGACAAATGACTCCTTTACTGAAAAGCAAATAAATCACAACTGGAACAAAAAGTGCACTGTACAAGTACAGCACAATTTTCCTCCCAACTCTATGCCATCAAAGTCAAACATGGACACTAACAGCCAAGAACAAAAGAAAAATCATCACAACATAAATGAGATGTTTAAGGAGAATACTAAATGTGACAGGAAGAGACCAAATAAGAAATGACACCATCAGGGCAAAGGTTGGAGTAGCACCAGTATTACACTGTATCCAAAGGCAAAGGTAATCCTATCATGCCTTAGAGGCACATAGGGATATGGTGTTAGTGCCCATACCACACTGTCAGAAACAACAAGTCAAATGGTTTGGCCATGTTACACGGTTACCACCAGACAATATATCACAGACAACATTCACACTAAGATCTGTAGGTAACAGAGGAAGAGGCCGCCCACGCGGGAGATGGAGAGAGGAAGTTACAGAAGCATTAAATATCCCATTATATGAAGCAAATCGTCGAGCCCTATCAAGACGTCTATTTGTCCCATCAACACCGAAAGGTATATGAGGAAGGAGACAAGACAAGGCAAGACCCCCTAACCTAGCACATATAAGATGTCCTAAAAGTAGTAATCGAGAACCTGTAGTACATCCTTAAAGTAATAATCAGTAACTTATATAATGTTCTCAAAGCAACGACCTTGAACTTGTTAATCTTGTTCTCAAAGTAACAAGCTCTCTTATGACTACGTATTCTCAGCAGTGGTATAGCCTGCACAGAAGCCTCTTAACACCTTCCTTCCACTCTGCATCTTAACACCTTCCTTCCACTCTGCATCTTAACACCTTCCTTCCACTCTGCATCTTAACACCTTCCTTCCACTCTGCATCTTAACACCTTCCTTCCACTCTGCATCTTAACACCTTCCTTCCACTCTGCATCTTAACACCTTCCTTCCACTCTGCATCTTAACACCTTCCTTCCACTCTGCATCTTAACACCTTCCTTCCACTCTGCATCTTAACACCTTCCTTCCACTCTGCATCTTAACACCTTCCACTCTGCATCTTAACACCTTCCACTCTGCATCTTAACACCTTCCTTCCACTCTGCATCTTAACACCTTCCTTCCACTCTGCATCTTAACACCTTCCTTCCACTCTGCATCTTAACACCTTCCACTCTGCATCTTAACACCTTCCACTCTGCATCTTAACACCTTCCACTCTGCATCTCAACACCTTCCACTCTACTAACCTTCCAACTTTCCTCTTCTTTCACAAAAATCCAATTCAGAACGTTTCTCCTAAAGTTTACGTTTCTCCTAAAGTTGTCAATGGTGAAATGTCTCCACTCGTTTTGACCAGTACTCTCTCTCTCTCTCTCTCTCTCTATTTCTCTTTCTAGTTCTCTCTCTTTCTCTATATTTCTCTCTTTTTCTCTTTCTCCTCTGTCTCGCTCTCTCTTTTTCTCTTTCTTTCTCTCTCTCACTCTCTCTCGCTCTATCTTTCTTTCTTTCTTTCTCTTTCTCTTTTTCTTCCCTTCCCTCTCTTTCTCTTTTTTCTCTTTCTTTCTTTCTTTCTCTCTCTTTCTTCTTTCTCTCTCTTTCTCCTTCTCTCTTTCTTGTTCTTTCTCTCTCTCTCTTTTTTTTCTCTTTCCTTCTCTTTCCTTCTCTCTCTCTCTTTCTCTTTCCTTTTCTCTCTTTCCTTTTCTCTATCTCTCTCTTTTTCTCTTTCCTTCTCTTTCTCCCCCCCTCTCTCTCCGAACTTTTGTTTTTAAAATTAAAACAACTAAACAACCTTGGACTTGAGTTCCAGGACTCTAGTATACCCTGGCTCTATATTCCCCGTTCCTTGCACTGAAAACGAAGTGTGACATTCTACGGAACGCCAAGAAACACATTTGCCATTTTTTCTTCCACCGCGGCTCACAGAGGGATTATTTTACTAGGAAAATATTTTTACATAGAAAAGGTTTTTTGATGACAGATTGCTGAATAATCCTCTAAAAATACTTATTGAACATGGATATCTATCTGTCTATCTATCTTTCTATCTGTTTGTCCGTCCGTCCATCCATCCGTCCATATCTCTCTCTCTCTCTCTCTCTCTCTCTATATATATATATATATATATATATAATATGATAATGATCTACCTGTTGGCCCGCGGGTTCTTGAAAACAAAAATCTGCTTCATTTGCATAAACGAAGTTAAAAAAAACCCAACCAAACAACCCTTCCATTTTACATCCAACCTGGCACTCCAGATACACCCAAAAAACTTTATCACATCAAAGGCAGAATAAAAAAAAATAAACAGATGTATCCAACTACAAACGGGGATTACAAAAAAAAACTTAATCGTAAATTCATGAGATACCGGAGACACACCTTAGTTAGCGACATGTGTTTGGCATGTACTTTCAGATAAAACATTCTTTTCCCTATCATTTCATGCACATGATGATAGCAATAAAACGTGCAATAATTTATTTTTCTTATAGCAGACTTCAGCCAAGATTGATATTTTCTGTCGTAACTCTAAGAAGATAAATAACGTTACTGGTTATATACACATTTTTTTAGCTTTCAACTAGAAGTGGGGAAATATCTCGTGATTGAAGGATAAATGGCCATTTAACTAGAGTAGCCGTTGTGGTGTGTATGGGGGCTGAGTTTTTTTAATCTCTCTCCCTCCTGCTGAAGATATTGAAAAGAAGAAAAAAAAAGAAGCAAACTTCATCATACCTGGAATAGAACCCAGGCCCTCCAAATGACAAACCGGAGTTCAAAGCGCACGGCCACACTAACGCCGTCGAAGAACTAGCAAAGTCTGTGAAATTTAAATGTCTAACTCCCTGGATAAAGTGGCCAAAGAAAGTGAACAGAAAGTCCTTACTTTGAACATAAAAAAGACAGAGACTATGGTTATATCTAAGAAACAGAATCCACCAGCATGCAGTATAAAATTAAACGGAAATATTCTAAAGCAGGTGCAGAAATTCAAATACCTTGGAGCAGTAATAACTTCAGATGGGAAATGCAAAACAGAAATTAGGAACAGAATAGGCCAAGCAAAGACTGCATTTCAGAGAATGAGAAACATATTAGCTAACACATCTTTATCAATGAATGTTAGAAAACGAGTCCTAAAATGCTATATTGAACCTATCTTATTATATGGAAGTGAATCATGGACAATAGGCAAGTCTGCACAAAGTTGTCAATGGTGAAATGTCTCCACTCGTTTTGACCAGTACTCTCTCTCTCTCTCTCTCTCTCTCTATTTCTCTTTCTAGTTCTCTCTCTTTCTCTATATTTCTCTCTTTTCTCTTTCTCCTCTGTCTCGCTCTCTCTTTTTCTCTTTCTTTCTCTCTCTCACTCTCTCTCGCTCTATCTTTCTTTCTTTCTTTCTCTTTCTCTTTTTCTTCCCTTCCCTCTCTTTCTCTTTTTCTCTTTCTTTCTTCTTTCTCTCTCTTTCTTCTTTCTCTCTCTTTCTCCTTCTCTCTTTCTTGTTCTTTCTCTCTCTCTCTTTTTTTTCTCTTTCCTTCTCTTTCCTTCTCTCTCTCTCTTTCTCTTTCCTTTTCTCTCTTTCCTTTTCTCTATCTCTCTCTTTTTCTCTTTCCTTCTCTTTCTCCCCCCCTCTCTCTCCGAACTTTTGTTTTTAAAATTAAAACAACTAAACAACCTTGGACTTGAGTTCCAGGACTCTAGTATACCCTGGCTCTATATTCCCCGTTCCTTGCACTGAAAACGAAGTGTGACATTCTACGGAACGCCAAGAAACACATTTGCCATTTTTTCTTCCACCGCGGCTCACAGAGGGATTATTTTACTAGGAAAATATTTTTACATAGAAAAGGTTTTTTGATGAGAGATTGCTGAATAATCCTCTAAAAATACTTATTGAACATGGATATCTATCTGTCTATCTATCTTTCTATCTGTTTGTCCGTCCGTCCATCCGTCCATATCTCTCTCTCTCTCTCATATATATATATATATATATATATATATATATATATATATATATATAATATGATAATGATCTACCTGTTGGCCCACGGGTTCTTGAAAACAAAAATCTGCTTCATTTGCATAAACGAAGTTAAAAAAAACCCAACCAAACAACCCTTCCATTTTACATCCAACCTGGCACTCCAGATACACCCAAAAAAACTTTATCACATCAAAGGCAGAATAAAAAAAAAATAAACAGATGTATCCAGCTACAAACGGGGATTACAAAAAAAACTTAATCGTAAATTCATGAGATACCGGAGACACACCTTAGTTAGCGACATGTGTTTGGCATGTACTTTCAGATAAAACATTCTTTTCCCTATCATTTCATGCACATGATGATAGCAATAAAACGTGCAATAATTTATTTTTCTTATAGCAGACTTCAGCCAAGATTGATATTTTCTGTCGTAACTCTAAGAATATAAATAACGTTACTGGTTATATACACATTTTTTTTAGCTTTCAACTAGAAGTGGGGAAATATCTCGTGATTGAAGGATAAATGGCCATTTAACTAGAGTAGCCGTTATGGTGTGTATGGGGGCTGAGTTTTTTTAATCTCTCTCCCTCCTGCTGAAGATATTGAAAAGAAGAAAAAAAAAGAAGCAAACTTCATCATACCTGGAATAGAACCCAGGCCCTCCAAATGACAAACCGGAGTTCAAAGCGCACGGCCACACTAACGCCGTCGAAGAACTAGCAAAGTCTGTGAAATTTAAATTTCTAACTCCCTGGATAAAGTGGCCAAAGAAAGTGAACAGAAAGGCCTTACTTTGAACATCAAAAAGACAGAGACTATGGTTATATCTAAGAAACAGAATTCACCAACATGCAGTATTAAATTAAATGGAACTGTTCTAAAGCAGGTGCAGAAATTCAAATACCTTGGAGCAGTAATAACTTCAGATGGGAAATGCAAAACAGAAATTAGGAACAGAATAGGCCAAGCAAAGACTGCATTTCAGAGAATGAGAAACATATTAGCTAACACATCTTTATCAATGAATGTTAGAAAACGAGTCCTAAAATGCTATATTGAACCTATCTTGTTATATGGAAGTGAATCATGGACAATAGGCAAGTCTGCACAAAAATCATTGGAAACACCAGAAATGTGGTTTATTAGAAGAATGTTGTGAATCGCCTGGACAGCAAAAATAACTAATGAAGAATGTATGAGAAGAGTTGGAGAGATAAAAAACCTTGTCAGAAAGATAAGAGAGAGACAATGTACTTTCATAGGACATGCAATGAGAAGAGGGGGCATTGAAAATATTATAACAACAGGAAAAATAGAAGGAAGAAGATCAAGAGGAAGACCAAGAGAAATGATACTGGACAGTCTGACGGGATGGTGTGAGAGGAGATCACCAACTGAACTGATGGCCTGCATGAAGGATCGGGTACTCTGGAGAAGCATAATAGCCAACGCCAGTCGGCACGGCACCTGATGATGATGAACTCCCTGCGTCTTTCCAGCAGCAACAGGCGGGGGTGAATTTTTGTGGACACACTAACCTGGGCAGGAGAAAAGATGATCGGACGAGATGTTACAGAACTTCTCTCCAGGCGTCTAGGAAGAATAAGGGAAGATAACTGTCATCTAGGAAGAATAAGAGAAGATAACTGTCATCTAGGAAGAATAAGAGAAGTAACAAAAGCATCTTAGAAGAACTGGCATCTGAGAAGAATAAGGGAAGATACCTGTCATCTAGGAAGAATAAGGGAAGTAACAAATGCATCTTAGAAGAACTGGCATCTAGGAAGAATAAGGGAAGATAACTGTCATCTAGGAAGAATAAGGGAAGATACCTGTCATCTAGGAAGAATAAGGGAAGTAGCAAAAGCATCTTAGAAGAACTGACATCTAGGAAGAATAAGGGAAGATACCTGTCATCTAGGAAGAATAAGGGAAGATACCTGTCATCTAGGAAGAATCAGGGAAGATACCTGTCATCTAGGAAGAATCAGGGAAATAACAAAAGCATCTTAGAAGAACCGGACGTGGTTATGGACTGCCTCCTTATTCCCATCAAGAAATATCTTGGAATATCAGAAAACTGCCCATGTTTGGTTATGACTTGGAGCAAGGTTTCTTAATCTTCCTTAGAACCCAGGTTGAGAACCACTGGCCCAGAAAGAACAGAATTAGGGGCTTGCTTCTTGGCAAACTACAAAGAGAAAGGTAGAAGGTGGAGCTAGGGAACGACCATTACTCTAAACACTACCCTCAGGGAAATAGTGATTCTAAATAGAAAATGAGACCCTTTTTTCAGATTAGGTGTCAGGAGAACAACGCTCTACAAAAGATCAGCTACATGATGATGATGATGATGAAGAAGACAAAGAAGAAGAAGAAGATAAAAGCCCGACGGAGAACGCACGTGATAGTCCATTTCCAACAGTCCCGACACAAATTGTATGAGAAATCAGACGCTGTACATTCCACTTTTGTTGATAAAACGATTGACTGGTTGCTTGACTGACTGACTGACTGACTGACTGACTGATTCACTGATGTTTTGTAGCGACGAAACTGAATATCAACGCATTTGGTAAAGTCGGAATAATGTTGAAAACAAAAGAAAAAAGAAAAGACAAAAAAAAAACACAGCAAAAAAACAAAACAAAACAAAACAAAACAAAAACAAACAAAAACAAAACATACACCAAAATAAAACAAAGGAAAAGAAAATAAAACAAGAAAAAAAAAACCAAAACCAAAATCAAAACAAAAACAAATAAAACTTTAAATCCGGATTGGTGCTGTTCTGAGATAATTTTTCTTTTGGTTTATCGAAGCAAATGGAAGAAATAGGCTTCTAACTTGGAGGCTTAATAACACGAAAGCTTCTAATGTGGAGGCTTCTAACGCAGAAGCTTCTAACGTGAAGGCTTCTAACACGGAGGCTTCTAACGTGAAGGCATCTAACGTGAAGGCTTCTAACGTGGAGGCATCTAACGTGGAGGCTTCTAACGTGGAAGCATCTAACGTGAAGGCTTCTAACGTGGAGGCTTCTAACGTGGAGGCTTTTAACGTGAAGGCTTCTAACGTGGAGGTTTCTAACGTGAAGGCTTCTAACGTGGAGGCATCTAACGTGAAGGCTTCTAACATGGAGGTATCTAACGTGAAGGCTTCTAACACGGAGGCTTCTAACGTGAAGGCATCTAACGTGAAGGCTTCTAACGTGGAGGCTTCTAACGTGGAGGCTTCTAACGTGGAGGCTTCTAACGTGAAGGCTTTTAACGTGGAGGCTTCTAACGTGGAGGTTTCTAACGTGAAGGCTTCTAACGTGGAGGTATCTAACGTGAAGGCTTCTAACGTGAAGGCTTCTAACGCAGAAGCTTCTAACGTGGAGGTATCTAACGTGAAGGCTTCTAACACGGAAGCTTCTAACGTGAAGGCTTATAACGCGAAGGCTTCTAACGCGGAGGCTTTTAACGTAGAGACTTCTAACGTGGAGGATTCTAACGTGAAGGCTTCTAATGTAGAGGCTTCTAATGCGAAATCTTCTAACATGGAGGCTTATAACGCGAATGTTTCTAACGCGGAGGCTTCTAACGTAGAGACTTCTAACGTGGAGGCTTATAACGCGAAGGCTTCTAACATGAAGGCTTCTAATGTAGAGGCTTCTGACATGGATTCAGTACTGTGAGTTTGCAATACAATGCTTGATTTATTATACTATAATACAGTATTTGATATATTATACTATAATACATTACAGTATGCAGGAAACTACTACAGAAAGTGAAATAACTACACAAATCCTCAGATCATCAGAGGAATTACCCCCGCCCCAGAGTGTCGGAAGGTTAAAGCCCGTAATCCTTGTCAGAAAAGGGGAAGGAAGGGGGCAGTGAGACCCAGCAGTCTGTGGGTTGATTACTTATTATCCCCCCCCCCAAAAAAAAAATATTTCTAGACTTGAACCACAACCTCCTGTGTGTGATAGAATCTTGAAACATGCATTACCTACTCTACCACACGGGACTGGTGTTTAAAGTAACAAATTAACAGTAAACGATTTAAGTTTTCATCGTTGCTTATTGCGCATGCCCCGACCCCCAGCATGAACCTTTCTCTGCTGTTTCTGAAAGTCTCTGCGGCGTAGAATCTTATTACAATATCTCATATTCTTCCCCAAAGAAATCAGTGAAAAAACACATGGGAGAACTATACCGCTTAGAAGGAACTTGGACTCCGCTGTGAGTTGACTGGGAAACGCGCCGGAGAAATATCAGGTGTGGGCAAACAATATCCAACACGTGCCCGGGAAAGAGATTGTCGTGAGAGCGCGTGGGAAAGACATTTAAAATAGCGCCAAAGAAGAAGAAGGAAGAAGAAGAAGAGTAAGAAGGAAGGAAG